>WEKY01027758.1:0-17945 GCA_013390045.1 Picathartes gymnocephalus
TTTATTTAAGATTAGAAAAGTTAGGTAAAGCTTAATATTTAGATGATAATATTATAGGAACACTATATCTCCAGACTAAAATTCAGCTTGGTCATTGCAAATTCAAATTGGTTTTAAATGCAGAGTTTTAGTAAATAAAAGGTTGCTTTTGTTTTGAGTATCAGAAGGTTCTGGAGACAAAATACAATGCTGTTCTCATTGTTTTTATAATTATCTTCATGAATTTGCACAGTTTTTAAGGCCTATTTTAAAACCCATTTAAAATCCATTCCCTTAAGTAAATTTGGGTCAGTGTGTATCAACACCATATTAACTGGTGGCCTACACAAAGAACTGAAAATGTATTTTAATGCATGGTAACCAAACACAAGAGAACCAGTTAAAGGTGTTCACTATTGGAATTCGGTAATTGGTTAAAAAATAATCTCTGCATAACATTTTCCCACTTCTCAGAGCTTAGCTGTGCTTCAATATCAGAAGTCTTTATTCCCTAGCAATAACACACACACACACACACACACACAAAGTTAAGAAAGAGAAAATTTGAAAATTTTGCGCTGTGTCCTCTGTTGCATGAGTGGGATAAGAAGAACTCTTCCAATACATATTGCATGACAGTGAATTCTCATTTAGTTCTTCCCCAGAGCCAGAAATCAATTGAAGTCTTTGGATTTATGCCACTTAGTTTCAGAGTTTTGATGTAGAGGCTTCTGACTGTAAGAATGCATAGTGATACTGAATTTATTAGCATATGCTGAGTTCTTAAATGTGTTTTTAAGGTACTGAAGTACTTTTAGACATCCAAAAGTTGAAGAGGAAGGAGACAATCAAAACATGAACTGAAATGTAGCCTGTCCAATAAAAGTTTCAATTTAAGGGTCATTCCTCTTGTTTCTTGGAAAGAAAGAAGAAGATGCTACAGAAGAAATCCAACAGAATTTAAGAAACCTGCCTTACCATTAAATAATTCAGAGCCAGCTTCTTGTCCAAAAGAACATATCACTGTGAAATGGAAAGATCTGGTTTTCCATGTAAGGAAATATTGTGTGATTTGTTTCCATTATTGTTCCAATTCAGTCAGTTTTTATTAGAAAGCGACCCCACTATCGGAGGGAAATTATATCATAACTCCTTCGTATGCCTTCTCTTAAATGTTAAAAGTTATTATCATGTCCTTTCCCAAAGGTCTCTGCCATTGTTTAGAAAGGATCTCGAGAAGTCATGGCCTTATTATAGAGTGAACAATGCTTGCATGCCTGTTTTCTGTGAGAAAAAAGATATAATTTGTCCTTTTGCCTTGGCTTGCCAGCAACAATTGCGCAGCACACTCTCTGAGGGAGTAACTTCAGTGGTACCACTTCACTTTGCTTTCAAAAAAGAGAAAGATAAAGAAAGAGATGGTGTAAACTCCAACTAACCTGTGCCATTCAGGCACTGAAAGCATTTAAAGCCCTCCTAAGTGTAACAACAACATCTTCATTCAAATCAAAAGGTTACAATCTAATGCATAAAATAGCTTCTCGTCACAAGGAACAAGACATCAGATTGTGATGGAGAGGCTTGTATTAACATAAAAATTGGCATTTCCTCCCTTGTCAGCACGGTGAGGTATCTGACTTCTTTCAATGACAACTAAGCATAACAGATAAAAAATGTCCTGAGTTTTCACACCTATGAAAATAGGTTAAGGAGAGACAGAACGGGTCAGCCTTATAAAAATAGGGTCAAGTGTTTCATAGAACACCATCTCTTATTTTCCTTTGCCAGATTGCTTATCAGGGACACAAGGAAATAATCAGGAAGAGAGAAGAAAGATAAGGTGAAGTAAAACAAGGGTAAAGGACCACTCTTCTGTGACAGGACTTCTAACAGATTTAGAGTTATGGTACTGCCAAGCCAGTGCATAAAACGGATTTCCACTCAAGACTTGAGAAATATTTCCATCTTACTGAAAATCTGACCACTAAATAATAATGTTCTAGATGTTATTTTATTTTTTTAAATGAAAGATATTAATATTCCAGCTGTGACCAACATGCATATTTGTCTGTTTTACTGGATCACTGATAGTGAATTTTCTTCTGTCTCTGCTGTATTTGGCTAGTTTGAAATGAAAACTGACCCCCTTGCTGGACTCAGAGGTATGTAATTCCTAAGAAAGGTCTTTATGTTTCTCTTTCCCTGTTCTAATAAGTGGTGTGCAATGCAAGGTGGTGTTAGCAATGGTTTTTGCTTTCCAAAGGATATGATCAAATGAAGGTTTGCAGTAACACTTGTAACAGTTTATAATTTGGTTGAAGGAACTGGATTTTTAAAATTTTCTTTTTGCAGACTTCATAATAATAAAGTTTTTTTTTTATATGTGAGGCCAAAGTATACAGTGGTCCTGATTTATTTTACTTGGAAGACTGAAATTCCTGGGCAGATAACAATTTGCTGTGTTAAATGCTTTAAACTGGAGGTGCACCATCATCTTACAAAGAAATTAACTGCAGGAATTATAGCATCTTCTGGTGGGCAAAACATTTTGCTTCCAGAAACCATTTTAATGGTGATTAACTGCTTGCTGGTGCCAGTTAAAGGTTACAAGTCTAATTCTTTTAGTAGCTATAAAGCAGTATTCACATTGCTTGACTTTAGCCATCTAAGTTAGGTACCTGAATAAGGAGTGTAATCTCCACAAGGCGCCCTTGAGCAAGGTGAGTGAAAGTAATTTAAAAGCCCCTGCAGGGTAATTCAGAGGGCATGAAGTTGAGGCATTCCACACTTAGGTGGAATTAAGCAGAGTGGCTTGCTGGGGAGCAGCCTGAAGTACTGTAACTCTTGCTACATTGAGCGTAGCCAGATTTATGGAGGGCCCTCTGCCCTTTATTACAGATTGTTTGCACCAGACCTAATTAAATGCCTGGGGGAAGATAAAGAAATAAGACAGAAAATTACAAGTTCAGTAAAGAATCTAAAAATTTAGTTTAATTAGAAAAAAAGCATGTTAAAAATGAAAAAGGCAAGCTAAAAAAGTGTTTATCCAGTCATAAATCAGCATTATCCTCAAAGTGTAAGCTTTTAATATTGCATGAATTATAAATTATGGAATGTAACAGTCAAAAGATTTCCAGACCTTTCCCTGCTGGTGTATAATCTTCTATCACTCATTGTCACCTTGTGCTTGTATCATCTTCTGCAGCACAGAATTGACTACAGCCCATGACAGTATGTTCAGTGCTTTTTTTTACCTCAAAATTCAGCACTGTTGTAAACAAAATGTAACAGAACAATTGTGGTGTAAGTGAGATACATTTTAGCTGTAGTTGATATCAACACACCTTTAGCATTTTCCCCATTTTACAAATCAATATATTAAACACTAGCAAGAAATTCTAAACTTTCATGGTGATCAGCAAATTTACAGCACTTGCAAAATAACTTGACTAACAGAGTGAAAGATTGGCATGTCCAAACTTCTGAATTTTCTGGTTTAGGTCACAGCTGGTGTTAACTGAAATGGGTTCTTTAGCATTGTGTCTCTTTATATCATTGAGGGATCCTCTCATGCTTCTTTTGGTTCCTCTTCTTCTGTTTCTTTTACTCCAACAGAGTTTTAAACATAATTTTTCATCCTTAAAAGAACAGTCTAAAAAAACCTTTGTTTTCTCACCTAATGTAAATTCAATTGCTCTTTTGATCTGTCCTACTAGCCTATGCCAGAAATGAACAGTGATGACTTTAAGTGTGAAGTTTCCTGTCTGCCTTGGGCAACAAATATGCCAAAAATGCTGAAGCCACTTCGATCAAACAATTCAAACAATCTTTTAATAACCACCTACTCACTTACAGACAATTGAGTTCCATTTTCTTCTCTTCCCCTCTCCATCTACTTCAAAGGACAACAAAGTGGTAATGTGGGCTATTATTTTCTGGGTTTGCCTTCCTTTAATGCACCCTATTTTTATTGGTCCTCCTTAAAGCTGGGTATTATCTAGCCAGGGCACTGGCTTGTGGACAACCTGATGGTCTGATGACTAAGGGGAATCCATTAGAGGGACACAGGCAACTTAAAAATTACAATTTTATTACTCCAAACTTCAGTTCAAATATTTTATGATTATTCTTATACTGGTACAGTAACTGTGATGCTGAAAGCAGGGAGAAAATATGTGAACTCAGCTTCTGTTCACTCTCAGTACCTCCAATTCCTCAGTCAGTTCCTTGCTCTTCTCTTTAGGGAGCAGGTGCTGTCAGCGTGTGCACTGTGGTTTGGCCTTCCGCTGGAACCTCCCTTGTGCTGTACAGCTGCTCCTACACCT
Source organism: Picathartes gymnocephalus (assembly GCA_013390045.1). Classification (NCBI taxonomy): domain Eukaryota; kingdom Metazoa; phylum Chordata; class Aves; order Passeriformes; family Picathartidae; genus Picathartes; species Picathartes gymnocephalus. The sequence goes on from WEKY01027758.1 coordinate 4,305, forward strand.
GCAGCTACTGCCATACAGCTTTCTTCTTGTTAATTGCTTCACAGAACAGCTCATAGACAAAATGAATTTGAGGGAAGAGTTCTCTCAGTTGGGTTACCATAGGTGTTTTAGGCACCAAACCTTTCAGCATTTTTACTGGGCTAAGAGGTACTGGAAGGTCCCTCACTGTTGCAACTGTGCCTAAAATGTTTTCAAGAGGGAAGCACCACTGTACAACTAAAAATTACATCTGTACCTATATTTCAAAACAGGTGTTATTTGTTCACCTTATTCGATCTGCTTGTATTCTTTTACAAATTCGTAAAGAGAAATTACATTTGTCTGAGGAGAGATAAAAGTCTCTTAAACAATACAAACATGTAATCAAACAAAATTGACTTAATGAGTGACACATTAGTAATATTCTGGAGATTTCTTTTGATCAATAGTGTTCTACTTCTTGCAACACAACTTAGGTGATGAGAAAAGGACTTTTTTTGTTCTTGTAGGCTTTTAGTCTTTATCTGCCACTGGATAAGGTGATGAAGCACAAAATTTTTGCTCTGTTTAAGATAAGGTTGACTCCTTTTGCATTTGATCACCCATAGGATTTCACACTTTTGTGTCACGAAGATGAGGAACAGAAGTGTCCAGTTGGCCTACTGGTATTATCTGGCATGAAACAATTCTCTTTTTTGAAATGTGACAGCGGCACACTCCAAGTTACTGTGCCCAGACATGACAACAGCACCAGACTGCTGGAGGGTGGATTTTGGGAAAAAAGTTCACAGTGCCAAAGGCATTCTGCAGCCTGTACAGAACAAGTTGAAGTTCACTGTCAGTTATCTACTTCTGGCCCCATGCCCAGCACAGCTAATTATTTAGCTCATAAGTTTATAAAGAGTGGAACAGGCCATTAACTTGGCTTAACATGACCTGTCACCGGGTGTGTCGCTTGGGAGCATCCCTAGAGCTGTTTGTGCTACATAACAGTCGTGTTTCTCCCTCCAGTTTAGCGTTCTGACAGACATCAGTGAGTTTTACAATTGTTCAGTTGTCCACAGCTCCATGCTGGTGCCCATAAGGATCAGCATCCCCTTGTGCAGAGCTGCTCTGGTTTGAGACATTGCCTTTTTTTTTTTGCAGACACTGCCCACAGCTGCGTTCCAGCATCTGTTATGCTGCAATTTCTTCAGAAAGAGTAGAAATCACAGTGCTTCATTTCTGGAGCTACAATTGAGACTCTGCATGAAAAGATTTAATGTCTATACACTAAGGAGTGTTTCCCGAAGCTTTCTGAGCATCCCAGCTTCTTCAGACAGCTCTACTTTGTTAATCTAGGCTCTGTTTGGTGTTTATATCTGCCTGATTTGGAGGGAAAAAATTTAAAATCTGTTGTCCATTGCAATAATTAAGTAATTTTTAGGGTCTTTCAAGCTGCTTTTGAGTTTTGTTCCGATATCAGAGGGACATTTACATCCCTGCTTTTGTGTCTGTTTTGATCAGACCAGACAGAGACATTCAGAAGAAAACAGAAGTATTTTGTCGGATTACTCACACAATTACTTCTAAAAGAGAAAGCTAAGAGTCATTCCTTGTTTATGCAGCTCCATTACACGTGAAAGAAACATGTTTTGTTAAAGAGCAGGTCAAAGAAAAGGGCTTTTCTAATTTCATATCCTACTTTTGGGAAAGATCTCTTGGTGAGTGGAAAGATGGATATTAAAGGTTTTCTGCCCCAGAAAATACTATTGTTTGACCCACTCGAGTGAATTTTGAACTTTGAAGTGACAAATTTTTTGTTGTACTGAACTGTAGTGAAATAAAAATTGTAATGACTTTGAAATTCCTTGGAAAAGTGAGTAAATGTCAGAGTAATTACTAATGTGTGTAATTAAATAAAAAATGTGTAAAGAATAATGAAACAGAGAATAAGTATTGCTGCTTCTTTCTCCTTTTTCCTTCCATTTGTTTGTTTTGTTTGCTTTTTTTTTTTAATCTGTCCTTTGTTCAGGAGAAAGAGAAAGAAAGGAGGAATCAAGAATATGTGATAAACTGGACTATCTGGTCTGCATTGTCATCTCTGGTGAGCACTTGACATGGAGGAAATGATCCAAAAGATGCCAAATCATCTGAATTTTTTCACAACTCTCAGTGATCTTTAGACAGGGACCCAAGGTTATGTAAAGTGTCTCCCCTGTTATCATAAGGATTTTAAGTAGTAAGACTCCAAGTAGAAATCCCTTTGAAATTACCATAAATCCTACCATTTAATTCTGGGGGAAAAAATCTGAGACCTGAAATGAGGGTGGTACGTACAAAAAAAAAAAAAAATATTATTTAAGTGTGCTCTTCTGATGTTCCTATAGCTGAGTCTTTTTTTGGAGTAGCATTCAGGTAGCATCTTTAACCACCACCTTTTTGCCTTGTCTTTAAGAACACATTTCTACCATTTCTGCCTAGCTAATTTCAGTTGTCACCAATGCCAAGAGAGTGCAATTGATAAACAGCAGAGAGATAATAGCAGGCTTTCCAGGCAGTCCTCAGGGGGCCTGGTTTGACTGCTTTCAAACATCTGGGTGAGCAATTAAACAGGAAGCTGCCTAAGACTGAGCAAGGGCATGTCCTTGTCTGGGCTCTTGTTTTACTTTGGCACTAAGAGAATCAAGCAATTGGAGGTGCCAGGGGGGCGTGGGGAAGGGGTGAGTCAAAGGTGACCTCCCACAGGCTGGGCTCTCCCTGAGCGACCCATCCACACAGCAAGGGGAGATCCAGGAGCAGGGAACACCCAGGATAAAAACCCACCTCTTCAAGGCAGAGCTCAGGGAGGGTGAGATAAGCCCTGAAGGGGGGACAGGTCTAGGTGGGCCTGCAGTTCTGGGTTTTTGGTACCCTCAGGGCCCTGATGGAGGGCTGTGAAAGCCTCTCCACAGGACATGTGCCCCACACTAAATTGCAACGGAGAGAGTAAAGTGGGTGTTAATGTGACTTACAGGACCTTGCCACACATCCCTACTTTATCTTGGAATAGGAGTGGAGAGAGCTGCAGGGTGTCCATAGCAACTTCAGGGGAAAATTATTTATTTACCTTCAAAATAGCACTTAGTCATGCTGACCTGACCCCAGAAAAAAATCAGGTGCATTCAGAGACCATGCAAAAATCTGGAATCTTGAAGGGCATCAAGGCATGTGGTGAGAAAAGTGCAGTGTGGGCAGAGGAACCCAGGGCTGCAGGACAGGGGAAAGCAAAACTCAGATGGGAGCCCATGCCCAGAGGGATAAAGGAGAATTGATGAGTATAGGACAGGGTCACCTGGAGCACCAGTGGCCTTCTGTGTGTGGAGCTGGGCTGAGTGATTTGTTTTGTGAATCAAGAACCATTCCTTGCCTGACCATTCCTTGATATATCCACAGAGGGCCAGCATCACTATCCTGTGTGTTCTACCTCAGGAGAAAGAGACACTGCTCCTTCCAGGCCATATGAGCTTTACCACCCTTGTGTGGTAGCCCGTTGAATGCAGCTATCCAAGGGACTAGATGCTCCCAGGGACCGACAGAAATGCTGCTGAAGTCATGAAGCTGTGGTTGTTTTTCTCATGTGAATGCTGTGTGCAGGACCCTACTCCTCCTGGAGTAGGATGTTTGGCCATGTCCAACAAATGAGATGTGGCCCAAATCCTGTATCCTGACAGGTGAGGAAATCCAGTATGGGTTATGGATTTCAGGGGAAGGAATAACAAGGCTGCTTTTCCAGAGTTATTACAAAAAATATCTTTAAACCAAAACCAAGAAACAAAAGACACCAAACAGACAAAACCGAACCAACCAACCAGAAGAACACCAAAAAAAGAACCAAAGCAGAGTTCACTGGGAAGGCAGAAAGGTGCACAGGACACCTGATGCAATGACAGACACACACCTAATTATGACTTCACTTAATCCCCTGGCATAGCAAATCCCAGGCACCTGTCTATATGTCTGATAGACAGGAGTGAAGATCCTGGCAGGACAACCTGGCATTCTCCTTTGAATGAAAGGAAGCAGGTTCAGGAGGGAGGCGTAGCTCTGTGTGTCATCCTCTGAGACACCAGAGATGAAAGCTGTGGTCCTAAACCAGGTATAGAAAAACAAGGTATAGTAGTTAAATCATTATGGAAAATGAGGATTTTATGGATTTCCAAGTTTGGATTATGTCATGCATTTAAAAGAACATAACATTTTAGATTCTTTTTGTAAAAGAACTTCATCCTTAATAGAACTCTCTGACATTTTTATATTAAATGTATATGTACATATACACTTATACATATATTTTCACACATAATCTGACATGGCAAAGGTTGCCCAGAGACATTAATAGGGAAAGTCATTAATTTACTGGAGTGAAGACTGGCTTGTGAAGGGGCCATTCCTATTTCAAAAAGTTCTTTCTTTTGGAAAAAAACAAATTAACCTAAAATTGTTTTGTTGTTTTAAAATTATTTTCTACATAGAACCGACTATGACTTGCAGTTTTCTTTCCTTTGAATCTATTCTAAAATAGACAATAACTTTAAAGGACACTAAGATCCAGAACAGCACATTGTCCCTCTCCTCAAATTATATTTTTCATCCTGTCTATCGACAAAAAAATTAAAATGTTTTTAATTTTCCTGTCTCAAGGAAATCATTTGGGATTGACAGCAACCAAACATGTCAACCATTGTTAGAACTTGAGTTTGGGTGGAGTTTAATGACATTTTCATCCTACCTCCCTCACCGTTGTTCTGAAGTTTACGTTGTTGGATGTTACATGCATTTTAAAGACAGAAAATTCAATACAATTTATATCAATCATTCTAGTGTGATAGTAAACATAAGGGAGAACAGAATGCTGCAAATATTTCTAAGAAGCAAAGAATTAAAACAAAAAATTTTAAAGTATTCATCAGTTCACAGGATCTTGATTTAGGCAAATGATTGTCCTCTTTTAAGAGTTTACCAAGATTATTCTCGTAGAGTTATTAATCTCTCCTGTACTTAAAGACCATTAATTCCTTAACTATTTAAGGTATGATTCCTCACAAAATTTCATAATTAACTCCTGCATACACAATTAGATTTCATTTATCAGACTTGAAACCAATTAACTTGCATGTTTTTTAAGGCCTTTGGAAGAACAAGATATATGAAAGAATTGGGGGTTTTTATCAATGAATCGGATGAAACAAAATTATAAGTTAATGAATGTTCTGCTTCAAGTTTTTATTTCAATTACATCAGGGTGAATAGCAGTATTGAATAACTGAGTGTAAAACTGAAATCACAACTTGGTCTTCAAACAGCAGCAACTTCTTATTTTAAGCAATACCTCCTAGGACTATGCATAGAAGAAAAAAAAAGAGAAAGAAGAGTCAGATAAGAAGATAAAAAAGAGAAAAGGGTCAGATAAATCCAGAACAGGTTCTTCTGATTGAAACATTCTGGTTTATTGAATAAGAGTTTTAATGGGTTTGGGGTTTTTTTTATAGGAAAATGGTTGTTTCAAGAGGAAAAGTCAGTCTTTCATGAATTGGCCAAATGTGTCCAAAGCAAAAAATATTTTTTTACAGTATTGAAAATTAATATTTGAATTAATATTACAAGGAAATACTTTGATAGTTATTAACAGAGTTAAAGAGCTCTTCCTTTTTCTGTCACCTTTTATTGAAATTTGGAGGACTTTATTTATGATATATATATTTCCAATTCCTTTGAATGTTTTGTTGGTAAATTCAACTCTTAAAATTCCCTTTAATTTTTATTTTCACTATCAGGATAAATTTTTTTTCTTAAAATTTACCCTCATTTGGTTTAAAAATTATCTCAAGGTGTTGCACAAAACCACCATCTTTTGTTGTAAAATTTGTTTTTATCTATGCTGGGTATAGAGAAAAGGTTAAATACACAAATTATAAAATGTCCATGGGCAGAATAAAAAGAGAAAAGCCAATAACTGCATTGTCTTTTCAGTCTTCTCTCTAGGAATCACTTCTTGGAACTGGATACTTGAGTCAGGGTTCGAACATTTGACCCTGAGTGGCAGCAAAGTGGAGAGCAGCAATCAGCAGCAGCAGATGTACCCTGCCGCTCTGCAGGGACAATTCTCACCTCCCTCCAAAAGCTCAGGGAAAAGATTTCTGCTGGAAAGAACTCTTCTCAAGTTTTATTTAAAATACAGTGCCTAACCACCTCTGTGACAGCACTTTCACCTTCCATCTGAATTCCTAGGTCAGACTTCGTGACCGAAAGAGGTTCTTGACAATTTCCTTTAGCTGCAGGTGCAGATCAGCGCGTCTGAGTGCCTGCTGTTTGCCCACACGGACAGGCTCAAGTGCCTGCTACAGCACTTACAAAGCGTGTCAATCCTCCGGGCTGGTTCACTGAGCCAGGCTCTCAGCTGCACCCTGGCCTTACCTGCGGGCACAGAAAGGCCAAAGCAGCACAGGGAGACTTGCGAAGCCATCATTGATCCCGGGCAGTGCCCGCAGCAGCGCCGGCAGCCTGGGAGACAAGCTCCCGGCAGTGCCTGTCCAGCCTGCCCCGGGGGCTGTGCCAGGCTGGGAGGTGTGCTGCGGCCACAGCCTGAGCTCAGCCTGCTGGCACCTTCTCAAAAGCACCGCGGTGAGCCCGTGGGCACGGCAGGAACGTCAGACAGGCCCGAGGGGCTGGGCAAACAGGGAAAAACAGACATGGAAACTCTAGGGACCACAGCAACCCACAAGTGGCAGGAAATCATTGCTCCACCTCAGTACTTGGTACTTTAAAAGATGTGTCTCCGAATCACACTGATTCTGACGAGGTAGGAAGAAGATTTTTTTTTTCCCCTCAGAGGACAGAACTTTGCTATATATGCAGCTGCTGAAGAGAATACAAGTCTAGAACAGCAGCAGAGCAGCCTAGGGTTTTTGTCTCCAGTGGGAGTTCCTCTGACTTGTGCAGTCTTCATAAAACATGTGCTACTTTAAAAAGAAAATATCAATCATATTTAAAAACCCAAATACAAACAAATTGAAGAAGATAAGCAGCAATGGGTAATCTCATGTTTCTGTCATATATCTGAATTCGACTTCCACAGGTCTCTCAAGAAATCAATTCACTTTACATCATATACAGTAAATTGAGTTCTCTTTCAAATAGGTCAGTGGCAGAAATGCTGAATGTTTAACTTCTGTCCTAATTCATAGCAACTCCTTATAATGCAAACTGGACTAATTAACAGACTAATATTACTTGAGCAAAACTCATCTATACAACTTCTGCCTTTCTTCTAAGAATTGTTAGGTAGATACGTGCAAGTCTTTCTTAGAAAACCCTTAGAAAAGGGTTTAAAGGAATCTCCTGCTCTTTTCAGGAAACAAAGGGTACATAAGTTGTAATTGCTTCATCCTGATTATTCTGTCAGCTTAAAACACAGTTTAAAATATTAAAGGAAAATCTTTCTGTTAATTAATTACAATTAGGTACTTTTTGCTTAGTCTCTAATTTAATCAGTTTTAAATAGACAGTACCTCCTGCATAAATATTATACTTCCCTTTTTTAGTGCCATTTTAACTTTGTTAACGCCATTTTAACTTTGTTAGCATAGCCTCACCAGATAAAGAAGAAATCATTATCATCACCATCACAAGAGGAGCTCTTTTCTCATGGGAATTCATCATCAGAGGCCTCCAGCTTTGACCAAGACAATCATCACCCAGTAAAAAGGAGTTCCACAGGCACTTGTGGGTGTGAGTATTGTTTGACCAGGCAGAGTTGCCCCTGGGAAGGGGCAGGGTCACTTATGTCGCAGCAACAGGGCAGGTTCCCTGCGGACATTAAGCGCTTGGGTAAGACCCTGAGAGAGCACAACCCCCCCTGGGCAGCAGCCAGGGAAGCCTGAGGAGCTGGAGCCAGATTTTCAGAGGGAAGGAGTTGCTTTCCCCTCTGAGCTGTGGAGATTTCACCAGCTTCCATGGCAGCTGCCCAGCAGCTCTGCAGGGCAGTTACAGAGACAGAGGATGGATGCACGAGTGCAGGCTCTCAGAAACGTCATTTGAAGTGAAACCTTGGTAATAAGAGGCATAAAGTTTGTGCTCCATGGCTAATTTTATTATTTTGCTAGTGAGACTCATTAAAAAAACATTGTTCAGAAGTGACTTTTATGAGGAATTTTATGTGAAAATGGAGATTAAGTTTGAAGTTAATATTATGATGCTAACTTTGTGATATTGGAGTGAAAATAAGAAATCTAGCTTTTCTATATTGATTTAGATGCAGTCTGTCTGGAAGCATGACACTTCAGGAAGATTTGAAGTAGTCTAAGGCTTATTGGTGTTACTTCAATTGCATTTAGGATTCATTAAATATTCTTGAGGGGACAAGGAATGAGAGAAAAAGAGTTTAACATGTAGCACCCAATAAGGTCCTAAAGGGTTTTTATTAAGTTTTTGCCACAACCTGTTGGACTAGAAACCCATTTCACATTTTCAAAGAACTGTTTATCCTTACATGGGCCTTTGAATTGGGTACTGTGACTTTATGGAAAACATTAAATGTTTAGGAATTGTTTAAAAACCTGATTCAACCGCAGTGGTGTTACGAGATTAGGAAATAGTTTAGCTGTGTTTTATAAATCTCTGCAACATGGCCAATGGCACAAATACTCGTGCACTCCATCTGAAGAAGACCAGAATGAGACATGAATAAAATACAGTGCCAGGAACAGCAACAGTAAGATCCATCGGGGATTTGTGACCTAGTGGGCGCACTCTTTATTACCAATGATTTAGTCATCTCTTGCCAGTGACAAACTCCCCTACTGACCTCACAGTGATACTGTGAAAAATAGTCCAGGGCTTCTTGATCCAGAGAAGTTTCTGGAGCTCCATATGAATCCTATCAAGCTGTATCTAAATAATTTACTGATGAAAAATATTTATCAGAAGACAAAGAAATAGGGGAGATTTCCTTCTCTGGCCCAGTGTCATGGATAATGTAGGGACAGAGAAAGCTGTATGATTTCTACTTTGCCCCATGGAAAAAGAACTAGCTCAGGCATCTTTCCTACTTTCGCCAAGTGTGACAAGATTGTGAACTACACAGATATCATGCAGTTTAATATTTATTAATTTCCTTCCTGAGTCTTTCAGTGAAGGGGAAAATCAAACAAGATTTCTTACAGCAGGAATAAGACAAAACCAAGAACCTTAGGGTCTGACTTAGCTGTGACTTTATGTAATGGCAGTGGCCCATTATGTTAAGGAAGAAGTTTATGTTTTCTACTGTGATTTTAAAATCCCCAGCCCTGTGAACCCTTAGACTGGGTATATTTCAATTTGGATAGAGGAGGCTACTATGGTAACCCTGTTTGTGTTGCTAGGGCAACTATTTAATAACAATTAGTTCCTTTAAAACTAATTCACCTTTAATAGAGTGTTAGAATTACACCCAACTCTTCAAAAGATGTGAACTTTCTGTGGGAAGGAGTCACTACCATTCATAACAATTAATAAAACAACCTTCTTTTTCTTCAGTTTGGTTTTTTTTTTTTATTATTTTTAGGAAAGGAAATAAAATTGCTCTTGCCACATATATTTATGTAACTTGCATCCCATGTGCAGTCTCCACAATATTTTTCTGCTTGGAAAAGATACACTCAACATAATAAAATCTTAACAGGGCTGCACCAGTTCAGATCTCCCAAATTAGTGTGTAAGCAGGAGTTGGAAGTGAAGGGTGAGAAAACCGTCCCACTCATGACCTTTTACTGTTGGTCACCTCAGTTTAGGGGCTAACATTCAACAACACAATTATAACCCTAAACTTGCTCCTTGGTGTTCTGGAGCATCAATATTTCCCTTTAAAGACTTACCTCAGCTGCCAAGGACAGTCTCTCCTGATAAACAGAGTAATTCCCCACAAAGCTGAAAAGAGGTTTGGCACTGCCCTTCCTGTAGTGTTCAGAAGATTTTGTGTGCATGATGGTTAACATTCCTTGTTTTCAGGAGTGAAGCTCAATCCCCACTCTGGGGCTTTGGTACCTGCAGGGACTCACAGACTTCACAGTGGCCTGACATTTCATTTCAGCTAATCCTGAGTCCTATGGAGAATTTCAGATTAAAATTTCATCTGCTCTGTGATTTGTGGTTCTGTTTGTCTGGTGTGACCTCAAATGATACTCTGGGCTGCATGAGAGTGCTCAGAAGCAACATTTCTCCTTCCTCTCCCCTGCTCATCCACACTCAGACCACAGCCAAGGAGGTGAGAGTCTGTTTATCTGTCTCTCCTTCATGCAGCCACCCGAGGAGGGGGATGATCAGAAATGGGAAACCCTCTGAAACCACCGTCCCTGTGGCTCAAATTAGCTGGGGGAGTGCAGAGAAAAGAAATTGCAACAGTGTAAAGGAAATGGGATTGAAAGAGAAGCACAGCTGAGTCACAACTATTTCTCCGATGTGTTCAAACGCTCTGCTGAGCCCTTCCCACCAAAAAGGCAAACAGACTCCCAATCCCCACAAGCTGAAACGGATAAAAAGTGTGTAACTCTGTCCTTGTTGTAACATGAGGCTGACACACTAGCCTTGCAGTCTGATTTTTCATGCCTGTAGCTATTATTGAAGACGCTCTTTTGAAATGTAACCAAAAAGAAAAGTGAAAGTGCAACAATTTTCTAATCATCATCAATTTTCTGGCCTTTCATCTCTCATAAAATATTGGGTAACATCTGGCAAAGAACCCTTTTTTCCCCTCCCTTCTGGCACTTTTAAGGTGGCACTGATGAATCTATCTGACTGAGGGCTGTAAAAGGAAAGCAGATGGCACACTTATCACCCAGGAACCAATCCCACAAACTTGTCCTTTACAAGCATCTCTGGTGAGGAAGCAACTTGCTAATGATAGCAATTAGCATCACGGAAATACCAGAAAGGCCAGAACCTTGCAGAAAGCCTTTCTGATAAACTCTGGGATTGATGCTTCTGATGCCAGCCAGGCAGTTAAAACCCATTAGTGTCTAATGTTAATTCATCACAACTTACCAGGTCCTATGGGGCTTTACTTTGGTGCAACAGTAGCTTGCTATTAAATGCTAACTCAAGGAGAAAAAAACCAGAGATCTTTGTTTTTTGTAGCAATACAGGAGTTTCAGATTTTTGTTTATCACTCTTATTCTATAGGGACGTTCAACATCAAACTGTCCTGTGTGTATTGTCTTCTGGTGAAAGTCACTTTTTCTCCTTTGAAGTAACTTTTTCCACCAAAGGAGAAGAGGAGCAGTTCATGACAGTATGACAGGATGAACCTTGTGCATAGCAACTAATTTCAATATTGCTTTAGCCTTTAATTTTGTTCTGTGATTATCCTTCTTGAGAAGGATACAACGATAGGAACACAGGTGCCTGGTTAAGGGCTTTCAGGGAACAGCAGTTTGCAGAGGACTAATTTGGGAGTCCTTGTTGCAACCTATATAAATGGAGCACTTTTCCTCCACTTAATGTATAAAGGTTACTGATACAGAAAATAAATTTAAAGGATGCAACATATGCAACTAAATTCAATTATAAACCCAAATTTGGCTTTGTATAACTCACAAAGATGTTTTTTGTCACAACACTGGTAAACTGAATTTTACTTTATTTTCTTTTTAAATTGAGGAACTCTGCTGGTTCACTTGCAAAACACCTCTCTTTTTCAGCTCATTTCTCAGCCTAAATGACTTCTCCCCTTGTAGGTAGTGTTGAGAGAAGCGAAACTAAGTCTTGTTTGGACAAATGACCCTGGGTTTTGCTCTAGTATTTCTCAGTAGGATAAATCTAGAAAATCATAATTATAAAGACTGTCTCAAATTCTTACCAGTTTGAATGGTGCAGGGCCTTAACAAGCTTCAAGATGAATACCAGCTCATTGCTGAGAACCCATCTTCCATTTAAAAATGAACAAAAGTTTTTATCTATGCAACATTATTACACAGATAAAACACAAATTCCACAACATTCGCTAGAAAAAATTATTTGTGCAATAAAATCAACACAAGTCAGGGAAATCTGCTGCAAATTAAACCGTGTTTGTGTACCAAATGTTCATGTTAGAATTTTCATCTGCAGGGTTACTTTGGCAGTAATTTAGAGACTTCACAGACTCATTTTAACCTGAAAATTTGATTTTTAAATTTTTTTGTGAAGGTGGATATTTTATAGTTTCATGGTTCCTCACTTTTAAAAGTGAGCTTAAGAGCAAATGAATGCCCAGACACAAAGTAATGAGCAGATACACGTACACACACATATATTTCCATTTCTCTTGAGTGGCTCAGGTCTTGGTGCACATCAGCAGCGTGTGGTGAGATTAAAGCAGAGTCTCATCTGTTCTCCTGCCAGACATTGATCAGCACCTACAGTGGCTCTGGGATAAGAGAGTGCCTGTGCAGGTAAACCAGGAACTGCAGTGGAATTTCTGTCTGATCCCCCTGGCCAGAAAGGAGGTACATCAGTGAGACAACATCTCACACTGTCAGATTTGTTCAGAAGATCTATAGAAGACCTCTGTTCATGGGGCAGTCAATCTGCTACCTTTTATAAGCAGTAAATTCCTTTAGCAAAGTGTGAAGAACAGGAATACAATAGAAATTCATTTGCTTTGATCACAGCCAGACCCTGACATTTAGTTTCTGGTTTGAGGATAATGATTCTGAATGGTTAGATGTTTTCCTCCTCCTAAGCTATAATATTAAAAAGACACTATAAGTATATGAACAGAAATCATTCTAACTTGAAAAATATGTAACTTCAGGCATGTGTCCAGATGTCTTCTTAAGCCATGCTTGATGCAGCTTTGGTCTTGCTCATTGCTTGGTTGGCTGATCCCTTTATGATGGACAGTCATAACTCTGGTCTCACTTTTCTTGGTAAGAGGACTCTGACCTTGGAGGTTTAGTAGTGCAGGCTGTGGGAATCTCATACAGCACAAGCATGAACAGCAAAGCCCACAAAACCTTGCAGCAGCTTGTTCACAGCATGTATTGGTGATGAGTTTCAAAATCGTCAAGTAAATACTTTGTCTTTCACGTACTGCTTGGCTGATTAGCCCATTGTTTTTCATCACATGTTGTCAGACTATGGTTTTGAATAGATATATTCACATATATAAAATAAAAAATATGTGCAAAAAATCCCAGACACTGTTTGTCCCAGCTGTCTGCTGCAGTCGCAGCTCATCTCTCTGCTTTGATTCCAAGAACATCTGGCAGAAACTGATTGTCAGCAACTTGTGAAGTAAATAACATCAAAACCATTGGAAACGATCACAAGATAATAAAAATGAAAATGGCTGATTGAATGACTACAGTAAAAATGGATGGGGAAAAGTACTGTGAAGCCATTGAACTATGAAAAGGAAGAAAACAAATATTAGGTTTTCAGGTGTTCAAGTCCAAGATGAATAAGTTCTGCTAACAGTTTCTTTTTCCATGTCTGTGTACTATGCTGGCACACCAGAGACAGCAGATATTAAAACAACCTACTTGCCAGATTTGTTGAGCTACCTTATTTCAAGATCAAGTCCTGAAGTCAGAACAGAATGAGATCAAGTAAGGAAAACATTGGATACTGTCAGAAAACATTTTGTCTTGTCCCCTGCAGTTCCAGTAAGAGATATATGGAATTATA
>WEKY01027760.1:0-37966 GCA_013390045.1 Picathartes gymnocephalus
TGGTGGCAATGCCACCAAGAAGAGAACCTAAGGAAGGCTATTATGACTTTTTTTTTAACAGCTTAACACAGTATTAAAACCAATTTTACAAATTTTACATTTTTTTCTTTAAACTGACAAACATTTTCATGGAGTAGTGAGATACATTAAAGATAGGCTGGAGTTTGTATTAAAATAATAGGATATGAATTTCCTAAACAAAGGAATACAAAAATTGTGTGCCATTGTACAGTGGTCTGAAGCCAAATAAAGAGCAGCTTTTGCAACTTATTTCTCATGGTTGTTTCTGCAGTGTGTTAGATCCTAGTTAGCTTTATCTTTTATCCTTTTGAAAAGCAATGAAAATTTGTCCACTGGCTTCCTCAGGATTTATTTCTGCACTCTTCGTTTTCAACCTGGAATATGTCAGTGGGACATGTGAATCTCTCACTCAGATTGTCAAACCACAGCAACATAACTGTACAATATGGCATTTGAATTTCTAAATTCAGATAATGCATCCAAAGATGCCCTTCTCTGGCAACATCTATGAGTGGGTTTTATAGGTTCACTAAAGTTGCTTAAGAAATATGAGGAAGATAACACATTTTGTCTTTGCTTATTCCCTATACTTGAAATATTCAGAGCAGTAAGTTAATGAAGCCTCCCTTTAAGGACAATATTTTGCTTTTTCTATTGCTTGTCTTTTGAAGGATGTTTCTACATTTGGACACCTTAAAGGGAGCTCAGTAGCAGTTGTGTTTGCTCAGCTCTTTGGGTCACTGATTGTCAAGAGACAGTGGAGCACTTACAGCTGGCTTACAACAGCCCAGCTTTTTTTTAGTGGTAACCCAGAAAACGGTGTGTAACAAAAAATAAGAGAGAGAAAATCGTGGGGATCCTGAGGACTTTCATATACTTGCCAAAGTTCAGAGACCTCAGGGCAAAACAGGAAAAAGAAAAGAAAAGAAGAGAATTGAAAAGCAAAGTTCAACAGCTCTGTTTGGTGCTACTTGAAAGTATATTACAAGCATCATACTAGATATATCAGAAAAAATAACTGTGATCTTTTAAAATTAGTGAGCTAGGTGGCACATTCTGTTTGTTACAGTTCCACAGGGACTTTTTGTTGCCCCAGCTGACTTCTACAGAAAGGGTTTCATTATGATGTAACTAAAGCAAATATTGGTCCAAGAGTTAAGAATAACAATACAGCTTTTTGCATTAAAAGGATATCCAGTTACTTTGGGAAAAGGGTTTCTATGAAGCAGGTTACCCACAGAGAACTTCAGAATAGGAATGGATCAACCTGCAGAGATTTTTTTTTTATTTGGCTTTGTTAAATTTTTAAAACATTTATAGAGTTTTTTAATGCTTTAGAATCTATTGTAAAAAGCACAAAACTTTTGTCAAACTTTGTAAAGGTATTCAGGATACAGTTAAAAAAAAATTACCCAAAATAACTGGTCATGCTTATAGGATTGGGCTTTCAGCTGTTAATCAGCCTTGCTCCACTGAATTCAGTAACCTTCCACTGGTTGTCTGGTGTTACAGGCATCAGCAGGAAGGAGTTTATCATGGAAGCACCAGCCCAGTTCCAACTAGTGGCAGATTTTTTTGAGTTGATGGGATAAGATCCTTTAAAAATAGATTTAAGTATCTGGCATAGGATGTAAGACAGTATGCATCACGAAATTACCTAAAAAACTCCTAAATTGAATTACTAGGTATTATTGACCCTTTAAGACCAGTAAATTTTTTCTTGTTTTTTGAGTAACTAGAGTTCATGACATGAACTCCTAACCAGATTAATCTTTACAACAGACAACACTATGACCTTTTGGTTTTTAAATATGCTAACAAGTGTATAGCACTTTGGGGGACATTTTAACCCCCCTTAACAGATATGAGCTGCTGTATAATAAACAAGTCTTAATAATTGGCCTTAGATCATTTTATTTACAGATAAATCAGCAGCAAATTCCCCATTGTGCCTCCTTGAAGGCAAGAGTTCCTAAGCAGATGGGCAGCGGAGGGCAATCAGTGGTTGGTGACACAGCGTGCCTGGTACCCTGCCTTGCCTTCCTAGGTTGGAGGTGACCAGACTTTTTAAATGTCTGGCCCAGGTTCTCTGGTTTGCCTGAACTGTGCTTTGTGCAGGCTCAAAAGGGAAAATGTGACACTTCTGTCATCTTTCTGCTTCTTCTTTTGGGGCCTGCCAGGTGCCAGTTAAATCTTAGCCATAAAATACCTATCCTCAAGCTTGTCTGTTTTATGACCTACGACCCATAGCTGCTGAGGCCATTCCAGCATCAAGAGACCAGGAACTCCAACATGCAGGAGACCAAGCAACATCTCCTTTTCAGCTGCCTTCCTGTTGGCAAAGTGGATGGTTTAGCAGCCTTGTGCTACTGTATATGCAAAGAGGTAAGGCTCTAATGAGGCACGGGGGTGAATCAGAATTGCTAATCAGGTGTGCTGTCCACATTGCCAGAGCTGCTGCTTCATGATAGCTTGAACAGTTCCCCCAGCCATTTTTGTTCAAGATCCTCTTCCTCCTTTAGCTGCTGCATCTTTATATGTTGAATTCTTTTTGTGTTCTATCACTGTTTTATAGAATTGTAGCTTCTTTCTTCCTGCTCACCGAGAGCAGGAAATGGAAACACACCCCCTGTAACCTCACAGAAATTTCAGAAACATACCCCAGTCACACTGACAGCTTGTGCCCTAAAGGGCCAAAACTTTCTGACAGCAGAATAGCATTTTTCATTGTTAACAGTCCAAGCAATCCACCAACCTTATGACTGCAATCACATACGCAGTGACCAGCAAAGTGATACATTATATTCCAGAGGATGAAGTCCCTTTTGTTGACACAAGTGTGTCCTTTTAAGTAGTCTTTTAGAGAGACCTGCCCAGTCCTGGAGGGTGGCACCTGGAATGATCCCAAGCTCACACCTATCACCCAGATTTCTGTATCTCACTCGTAGGCTCCTTTGGCCTGTCATATAATCTGTGTATAAATCTTGCCTGTTCCATGCTTTTCATATATCCATGCTAATTCTCAGGATGTATCTTCAAGTGGGATGCCTATGGTTTTTCATATTCCAGTGGCACTGTTTTAAAATTCTCAGCAGTAAGCTGAGCAGATACATCCTCCCCTGAGTGGCCATGAGCACTCTTGCAGATATGAATGCCTCTTCCTCCTGCCCAGTTCTGGGGTGTTCTGAAGCAGGAGTCTCATGACCCTGCAAATCTTTCTCTGATCCTGAGGTCTTTGAGCTGTTTCAAGGAATTTTAAGAGTTTATACTTCTTGCAAAGAGCCAGAGATGACAGCCTTTTGCATTTGTGTGTTGATAAGGTGACTCCCCAGTTTGTGCCTGCGGCAGGATGTGCCAAGAGAATTTGTGAGGCTACAGGACCAGGTGGAGGCATAGGACAGCTCTCTGCAGCAAAAGAAAAACCTGGTGCAGACCTGTCTGTATGTCTGAGCAGTGCCTGGGCTGATCCAGCTGTGGAGACATGCCTGGGTTTTATCTGGTGAGAGGAATTTACCTGTTTTTCTCCAGGAGGGATCCTGCAGGCATGCAGAGTGGTTGGTCACAGCAAGAAGGCACAGAAGTGAAACAAAGAGTCATCTGAAGTGAGAGTGGAAATTCCACTGATGTGTGCACTAGGCGTGATCCAAGGGGATTAATTAGAGACATGAAGATGGTGCAAATGCAGTGAGAATAAGAGTAAAGTAAATGTCCTTAGTCATCTCTTAACCTCTAATTTCATATAACTCTATCATTATTTTCACTAAGAAAATTCATTGCAATTTCAGCAATGAAAGTCCTGATTTTCAAACAACTTTATTTTCCATTACTGAAACATTCCACTGTTTCCCTTTTGCCTCCTCATACCACAGCACTGACATAGCAAACAAGATATAATGAGAGGGTCTTAAATATTTCTCTGTCAGTGTAGGAAACTAACTTTTGTCCTTTACTTTTATAGTGAAACTTGAAAAAGCCTATCTATATAAATTGTATGGTTGTTCCATATACAAATATAACGCTGATTATGCTATTGCAGTGTTATTTTCAACATTTCAAACAGCCCTTGTACCATTAACTGTTTTCAAATATAGAGTGGTGTTCATGTGAAAACAAATTGTGGTGAATAACACTCAAAAAAACATTAATGCGTGTGAAGCAACTTAAAGCAATAACTGTGGCCTTGGACACACAGGCAATCATTCACACAGACTACAAAGCAATCATTTCGTCCAAGAAGAGAGAAAAATAGGTTGGAGCAACAACTTGTTCCTAAAAAAATTGGAATCAGTTAATCAATTTGCAGTAACTATCTGATTTATTTGTGTAATAACATGACTGACAATTTACAGCCTTTTCCAATAAATTTCAAAGCCATGATTTGCTGCAGTCGTAAGGCATTTATTTTATAAAGATGACCTTTAATCTCTCTGATGATTGATTAATCAGTATATCATAAATAGAGTCATGAGAGGTGAAGAAAAATTTGCTTGATGATGACCAATCTTCTGTTCCTAAAGAGTTCTGCAGGTGTATCCAGCACACAGAGAGCTTCATTAAAAGACAGCAGAGGAGCACTAAGAAAACACCAGTATTTCTTAATATTAGTTCATTTAAAAAAAACACAATGATAAAAAAAAATTTCTCCACTGGTAAAGAGTTAGCCTGTTGTTTTACAAGACATCCTAAATAAGAGGGAGATGGGTAATTAACCCCCGGGCAGAAGAGAGAATGGACTGTGGCTGAGACTTCAACATCCTCTTACCTTTCCCCACTCTGGGGTGCTGAGTAAGTGATTTTTCTCAATTGGTAAACATTGTTTTCAGCTTTTCTACCTAAGGACTAGAGAGAGAGATTACCAGAGCTTCTCCAACTTGTCTTTCCCTCCTCTTCTTCTTCCTAGCTGTGCACTGGGAAGAGTGAATAGCAGGCAGGTATTGCTTATCCTCCTGCCTGTTTAGCTGAGTCAGCAGGATTATCCCCCCGTCTCTGGAGATGTGTTTTTGTGACATGGCTTCAGCTGATGTAATTGATTGTGATCTCTGAAAAGGGGTTCCTCCCTTCCTCTTGTCCATCTCTTCCCTGCCAGGCTCATGCTCCTGCTGTTTCTCTTTAGCACGTTTGGCACTCAGGTGACTGTGCAGTAACTGTTCCTAAAAGAGAGGGAAATACTCAGCAACTCTTGTAGCTCGAGATTGGGAGAATATCAGATGCAGTACCAGGGAGGTGTGTGGTGTGGGTGGGTGTGGGAGTCCTTTCCATGGAGGTGAGCATGCTGTTGGTTCTGGAACTAAACCCACAGAGCCCCTAAACTGCTGTTACTGTGCATCCTTTCCTCCTTGTGGTCACACACTCAGCTGTGTCAGCATGATGACATGGGTGCCCATGGGTAGCCCTTGTCCTGATACAGAGGGGAAGACAAGAATGAGCAAAAGGCTCTGGAAAGGTGTGTGATTATTTTACAGACTTAAGCTTTAATTTTAAAAAAAAGTGTCTTTTTGGTTGTTATGGTCGAAACTTGGTTGTTTACTTCCAAACAGTGTATTATAGGTTTGTTCATAAAGCACTACTAAAATTAAATAAAAAATGCCTGCCACTGGGTTTTAACTTGATTTGTAGAGCTGCATATGACTGTGCCAGAAGAGATGAAGTGAGAAACCGGGACCATAGCTGGGTATGCTATTAGTATTAAAATGGTACTAATGAGTGATACCTGAGGAAAGGATGGCAATAGAGGGGGAGTAGGCCTGTTAAGCTATTCCAGGCATTCTCCCATTCCTGGACGGCAATTTTTTTACCTTATGAGTCATGCAAGTGGCAGATTTGATAATTCTTCCACCCCTTGGCACTGTCTGTGCAGGGATAGTCTCTTAGAAACAGCAGGGTAGTAAGTCATCCCAGAAAGGAGGGAGAAGGAGTGCAAGCTGCTGAGCTGGGAAAGGGGCAGCTGGAGTAAGGGCTCATTCCCGGAGGGAAAGCTGGGAACAGAGGGGTACTAAAACCCAAATCATGACCTGGCCAATGCTCTCCTCTCTTTCAAAAAGCCCAGCAGGCTATTTAGATCTCTGCAATACCAGCAGTAAGTCCGTAGATTGGCTGATTATTTTTATTTCCAATCTTATGCTTCTGATAGTCAGCCTTCATGTAGGTTATGTTAATATTGATGTCACAATCTACCCAGATTCTTCTGGCTTTTCAGAGACCTATTTAGAAGTATTTGAGTCTTTGGTGAATTGCTCTCTGCAGCTTTATGCAAGCATGTCCCAGCAAGCAGTTAGTGATTCACTGGATTCTCTGTTAGAAGATAGATGAAGTGACGGTGTACTTTTGCTGCTCATGATTTTCACAGATATTTCAAATCTGATTATTTCACTAGTATATACTGCCCAGGAGAATCATAAGTATCTCTCACAGGGTTTTGGATTGAAAAGGAATGCAAAACTTTGGTTAAAAGTCACAGATGTTTTGATTTTATGAATAGTAATGTTGTTATATTTATTTTCCAAAAACATCCTCTACAATAGTTGTGTGCTATTTTTCAATTTACAGGGGCTAGAAGATGGAATTTGATCTGAAAAAGACCTGAATCTCAACCCTTGGCTTGACAAAGTTCAATATCTGAAACCCAGAATGCAAGCAGGGCTGGCTTGAAATACAATGATTTTTGCAACTCCACCTCTTCTCCAGCAGAGTGTATGTTTCCAACATATAATTAACTCTGGATTTCGCCTCATTAAGCCTTTATTTTTAGTGAAAAGAAATAATATTATTGTCAGTCCCATCAAACAGACACTGCCATAGGCTCAACAATGCCATGGAGCAAAGCATTAAGAGAAGAAACTATTGCTTTATTTTGAGTCTTAGGAGGAGGAGGAAATCATCAAGTCATTGGGATTTTTTAATGCATATATTAAGTTGGCTGGCAGAACATTTAAACAGGAATGCCAAGCCAGCCAAAAGGCCTAGCCTATAACCTCTAATCTTATGGAGCTGAACTCTATTATTTGTCATAAAAATTAGATGTTACCGAGTTCTAACAGATGTCTTCAGCAGACGCGTTTTTATTATTGCAGAAGTTTAGGTAAATGGAAACTGAGCCCCAAATTTTATTTTGTAGATTATGGGACTGCTGTGCTTTGTGGCTGAGGCTAGCATTTTAAACATGAGTTATAAAAGCTTTTAGAAACCACACTAATTGATGTCTCACCAGTTCTGCCGAATCACAATAAGAACACAGGCTGCCATGACAAAAAAAAATTGCTACAATAACCAGTTACCCAACAAACAGGCTCATTTCTTGCACAATGACTGACACTAGTTAGTGGGTCCATGTTGTGCATCTCCATGGAAGTATTTTAATTAACTGTTCTGAGGAAGCAAGGAATGAGGTAAGAGGAAAGTCTTCCCAAAGAACTGTAATAAAAACCATCTGGAAGATGCATGATGAATCTTTATGAATACAGCTCAGCACAGGTGTTTGAATAAAATCAAGAGGGCTTAAGACGGTCCCTGTATTTGTGTTTTTGTTCAACCAAATAAAGATCAGAAACCAGAGGAAACCTTGTTTTGACAAAGCCATTTAAGCTAGGATATTGCATTAGCATGAAACTTCCCTCTTCAGCTTGAAATGGCTAATATAAATCTGAATATATCTATCTTCTGCAGCATGTGGGTACAGTTCCCTGTGCCTCTAGCACTGGATTAGAGACCCTGGCTTCAAGAGAGCAGTGATATTCTTTTTCCAATTTAACAATACTATTCAAAGGCACTAGACAGTAAAATGAACTTAATAATTTCAATAATATTCCTCTCTCCCTGAAGGTACAAGGGGAATAGAGTCTTAGATATATGGATCATGTTTGCTTTATGAACTTTTCAGGAAAGAGTTTGCTGTTTCTTCCTACTTTGCCTCAGGGCATGTTATTTCAATGATGGGAGAGGTAAAGGCATAATTAAAGAAAAGAGGGTCTTTTTGGTGTTCTGCTTTCCGAGTGTGCTCCAGTGTGACAGCAGTGGGAGCAAGATGTCTGGACTTCATGTTCCCTGAATGGTACTGTGAATGTTGAATATCAGCTTTTTCATTCTTTTAGAATTATTTCTGTTACATTCATAAGCCATTTTAAATTACAAGGCAGACTGTAAGATATGATGCTTTATATAGCATGTGCTTCTCTCAGTAGTGTTTAAAAATAGAATTAAATAATAAAATAATTCCATAAGAAGAAAAAATATCTTGGTTTTACTTTTAAAAACCTGCTACTAGGGAGGTCAATAAAACAAGTTACTGAGGTTACTCGTGAAGTAAATCAACAAGAATGAGGTGGAGAACATTGCCCTAGGGAAACAATCCTATCTTTTCCTCTGTAGTAGACCAATCAAGGGTGTAGTCACTGCATGTGAACCACTTGTGTGACTCTGGTAGTGTAATTAAAATCATCATTTTGCACCTTGACACAATTAATTGTTGTTTTTAATTGCTATGGTAGATAGAACAGAAAAATTATGTATTTTCCATCCTCAATTACCTCCACTAAGTAAGCACTTTATTCAGAAGGATATGCTGCTTCTCTACTGCTTTAGAAAACTATACCTCCTACTTTTAAATTGAAAAGCATTTCTGACTTGGAAGAGGCTGTAAAGGATGCGTTTGCCAGGGACCATATTTCAGTGTGCTTAAAATGGCTTTGGGAAACATTTATTCTCTGAGCAGTTTATGAGCGATAGCTTTGTAAATACACAGTAGATGCAATCTGCCTTATTCCTCTCTGCCTTCTACATGGTACCATACACTCATTGCTGGTGTTTTTAAATAGACTTGACCCATAAATCTATGACCTGAAAAAACTGTAGTTTGAAGAATGTACTCCTGAAACCTTCCATGTTTGGTTTTTTTTCCCCTCAGCTTTATTTGTTATCCTCATGTAAGATTTTGTCACTCCTTTTGAAATGGCCCATTCATTAAAGGATGAGGTTTGATTTATGGGAGCATTGTATTATTTTTTCCCAAAGAGGAGAGAATTTTGCAGAACTTAGGTGTGATTGCTGAGTACACACATTTTGTGGCGGGGCAGAAGGTGGGACAAGACAAATGCATTGTGTTAACTTTGGGAAACACAGACTGTATCTTTCCTTTGCCATCTGGTGCTTGACAGAGGGGAACCAAGAGCACTGCTACTCTTGTGGAGAGCATCACCATTTAGAAACTTCCACTCTCTTGACTATAAACTTAATTACACTGGGACCTGTCCACTGAAGAGTGTCTGCATAAGGAAGTTGAAGCTGGCTCACACGGAATGAAGGAGACCTGTGTCAAAGCCTTTGGCTAGTAGCAGTTGATGATTTTCTCTTTTTAAAAAGAGTTTATCCAAGATGTGTTGCCATGTTGGCAGTCAAAGTCCTTGCCTTGGCTTTCCTGAACTTGTTGTCTAAGGAAGACAATGGAAAGGAGACCTATCAGCTCAACTCCATCCAGAGAGAGCACTCCCTTCCTCTGCTGCAGCTTATTTCAGTGGGAATGATGACTAAAGAGCAGGACAGGGAATAAAAAGTAACACAGAGGTTTAGAGGTGCTGCTGAATGCTGGAGTTAGAGCAATTTGGTGTCCAAAGAGCTGAACTGTGATCGGAGACAGTGGGGAAACTGAGGCAGTGAAAGAGAGCAGATAGGTGACTACAGCAAGGAGCTTGGGGGTGCTAAAGGCTTATCGAGGCTGTGGGGGAGGATACACAAACACTGGTGGACAAGGACTGTATTCAGTGAGGTATTTTAAACCCCAGTTTTGATTAATTGTTTTACATTAAATAACAGCAGTCCTTTTTGCCATCAGCTGAAGTATGGCCTTTACATGCAATTATTTCTGCAGTCATGTAATTAAGCAGTTCAACAGTGCAGATACACAACGAGGAAGAGTTGAAGTTGAACATGCAGCCCTAAATTTGTAATTTTCTGACTTTTCAGTCCTTGACTTAGTCACCTGAATGCTCCTCTTTTAAGGTGAGTTTCATGGGGAATATGCTTAAATTTTCTGTTTCATGACCTAGTTCCTTTGTTCTGAAGATTCAGTGCCGAGGTAAACTGTCAGAGTCCTGACAGCTGGCACAACAGAAATGCTGGCGGTTTTTAAAGCTTTTCTCATAGATTAACTCCTCAAAGAGCTTGCACACTTGAGTGGCAGACCCTTCCAGATTCCAGTTCATCATAGTCAACACTGACTTTTGCTGAGGAGAGATTGCTCGGGATTCATTTGTTCTCCACTGCGTTTTTAATACATAAATCTGATTTTCTAGCCAATTCTTCCTGGAAGTGGTTTTTTCCTGGATAGAAATTGAAAGAATTGCAGCCCTGGCCAGCGTGGTTCCCTGGATAGGAGATGTAGCAAGGTAGCTGAAGATTTCAGTAGCTCTGAAGCCTACCTAGGTAGGTTTAACATGAATTGCTTTAAGATGATTGATGAATTGTTTTTCCATACCAGGAAGGAAGAAAAATTTTAGCAGTGCAGTATTTGCATAAAGGTAGTTATGAAGTGTACAACACAACCTCAACTTCTGTATGTATGGCAGCATTTCTACCTGCCTCTCAAACTGAGCAGTCTGGGTGTGACAAGGTGCAAAAATGTACGAGGAACAATGTAATCCCAAAAACTGAACAATGTAATTCTAAAAACTGAACAATAGGAGTTCCTATCTTCCAGAAAAGGTTGGGTACCATGGTAAATGTGCATTTCAGTGTTACACACCGGTAGTGATTGTTTGAACCACATAAGTTACCTTATTACTGAACTAGAGAAATAGCTCTTTGATCTTTTTACTTTTTAATTTTCCCTTTGTCCACAAGATTCTCTCTCACCCTTTCAACCCAGCTAATGTTCTAACCAGGAATGAATACATTACTCTGCTGAAATTTGAACAGAAGGCTAATTCCTAATCAAAATAGGCACTAATTTCTTTCAGTGCAAATTATCATCATTCACTGCAAATTTGCTCTCCTTGAACTATGCCAACATGTTGTACAAATTTCAGCACTTGGAGCCAGCTTCCTATATATATCAAATCAAATAATATACTATTGGCTTTTTATTATTTCTGTTGCATATTTGCATGAAAAAAATAGTGTCAAAGACAATGAATAAATATTGTTACTGCCACTGGTATGATGAAAAGAAATATTTAAACTTTTGCTGGGTTTTTATACCAATAACAGATTATTCAATTTTTTTTTTTTTTTAAAAGAAAATCCACCTGAAAATGCTGAGAAACTAAATAACAGGACACACTGTTTATCTCTTTGTTGCTCAGACAGATCATCCATTGGGAATACAGAGCTTTCAGGAAAAAGATACTGCTGAGGTACCAGTGGAGATCTTTATTCCAAAACGCAGTGGGTATTATTTTACAAGCATTGCAAAGATGGCATTTGATATTATGAAAAAGACAGACTGATCAGCCATGCTGGGAAGCTGGGCCTCCCAGTTGGTGTACTTATCTGTTTTACATAGCTTTTGTGGTCTTCTAGGTGTCATCACATGTATGCCTACACATACACTATGTCTTCAAACACCTCTTCCCAGATACAATAGTGTTTTATAGCACCATCTGTTCAAAGGATGGATTTAATAGATTTATAATAATGCCATCAGGCAAATAGCTCTGCGAATTGCAAATATGGTTAAAATATACACAAAAGATACAAACATTAAACACAGCAATTATGGTTTTCCTTTTGGTCTTGAAATGTGTGCGTGTCTGGATACAATTCCTTTCCTCTGGTGCTGAGTTATAGTGCATATCTCTATGCAAAGAGGATTTGGAACATTTTGTTAATAATGGTTTTTGTTCTTTTGTTTGCTGCTTTTTTCTTTCAAGATAGAAATCTCTAGTCTAATATAGTGTTCCTTACATGTGAAAAACATTGATTATAGTGTAAATGAAATAATTGAAAATATAAAATGTGTGAAATCTAATTACCTGCTGCTGAAGTGTCTGCTCCAAGTAGACTAGCACTGGGACTGTTTTATTCATGGGACTTATTTTTAGGAGGAGGAAACTGCAAAAAATGGGGAACAATGTATTCCAGAAATTAAAAACATCTTGGAGTGAGATACCTAAAACTGAACATGTGTCCTCCTTCATTTACAGTATTTTAAAATTAATAAAATACTTTCCAGTAGGAAGTTCATACAAGGCTTTTGATTAGTTTGCTTTTCAGTCCTGGCTTTGGAAAGCTCTCAGACAAAGTATTTAACATGTATGCAGTTACCTGAAAATGTGGGAGATGATCTTTCTTGTAAAAGAAGAAAGTGGTGGGGTATTTCCTAAATCCTAGGCAAATCACAAAAAGGCAGGGCTGTATTTCACTTGACAATAAGATGATCTTAAATGCTATAATTAAAAACAAGAGAGTTACTTTCATTAAATAGTGTACCCCCATTGTGCCAATTATCCTCATAATATTTTGCATAATGCTTGTGAATCTATAATGCTTAAAGATACAAGATGAAACACACTGTAAAGACAGTGAGGAAAAAACCACCACCTACCCCTAAACCATTAATTGAGTTTTACCTTTATTTATGTTTTAAGTTTTCTAGATAACTGATAGGAAACTTCTCTTCACCTATACTGAGGGTCAATATTTACATTTTGGGGAGAACAAAAGGTTTTCACGAGCAATGTTCTTAGCCACAGAGAAATTTTGCAGGAAGGAGGAATCAGAATCATTATATTTATTTTTTTCTGGTTTGATAATGATTTTTTTTATCATTGTGTGTTTTTTTGGTTTGGGGTTTTTGGAGTTTTTTCCCAGTATGGCCACGCCTGTAGCTTCCCCACTGTCACAGCCTTGTCCTGTAAAGCCAGTACAGCAATGGGAGATTAGGAAGGTACCAGCAGAGGTGAGCTCTTGGCAAAGTGCAATGGTTTCACTGGCGTGGCAGCGCTTGAAGGAGCCTAGAGATGTCTCACCTGCTGTGCTGTGTGTAACTTGCTCAGCCCTAAGCAGCCCAGGCAGAGACGACCACAGCTAGAACTCGTTCAGAAAACAGCCAGCAAGAAAAAGAGTCTTAAGGTCAGGCAAGAGGAGCAACGTTGTGAAGCTGTGCAGAAATAGTTTTTAGGTGCTAAAGCCGTTCCCAGCGGTGCCCGCCGTCCCAAACACCGCGGCAGGCAGCATCGATGGCTGTGGCACCCAGAGAGCTGCAGATTTTCCTTCTATCACAAGTGAGAGGCAGAGTGGAGGCCCCGGGGCAGCAGAGGGGAAGCTGTAACCTGGCTCACAGCTGTCACGTTTGTGTGCTCAGCTGCCAGCACGCTGTCTGCTCTCATGTCTGATAAGACGTGCTTCCTTCCCTTGCCTTGGCTTCTGCTGCTTGTAGGCCCATGGCCAGCTTCTCTTGCAGTAAGTTGCAGGATAAATCTTCCCATCATCCCTGCCGTTGCCTTGCACTCTCCAGTCATTTCTTATTTTTAGGCATATGTGCTTTTGGCTAATCTGTGCTGCCTGAGGCATGAGCCCGTTGTGTTCCTTTTCTCTGTAATCAAAGAGCCTGAGTGCAGAAGATGCCAAAAGACATCAGTGTCCCTCGTAGGCAGCGTAAGCTGAGTGTGTTCATTGACTCCAAAGATGTTTAACGCACTTCTCAGATGAAGCCCTGAATACCTATTTGTCCAAACACACTGCTTGCAGTGCAAGGGGCTGCATTTCATTTTCATTGAGGATTAATACTGTATTTTAATATTAATTTTCTCCAAGAGCAGTGAATTTTGAGGCTGTAAGGAATGCACTATGTCCCAGAATCAAGACCACTATGTTGACTAGTCCAGACGAGCTCCACAAAACTGCAGGCAGCCTAAACCAGTCTCATCAACAGAATTCATTCCTTAAGAAAACTTAAGGAAACAATTATAGGAGCCCTTTTGTTTTCACTCCTGGATTTTATTATTTGGGGTTTTTTTTAATAGCATCTTCCACACATCCTTTCCCTCCTCTTTGCTTTTTACTGGACAGCATCAGCAGTGATAACGCAGATTTGTCAATGTTTTAGGGCATAAAAATGTTTCATTTTAGAGGAAAGGGAAGTAATTTTAAAATTTGCATTTAGTGGTTACATTCTATGTACACAGCTATGAGAGCAGAGGTGATTGTATGTGTGCATCTGTATATGTGTGCATGAGAAAGCTCATAAATAATAGCAGCTTCTTTCTTGTACAGAATATTTTGCATGTGAGTGTGTTTGTAGAAATGTCTGTATGTATTTCTCGTTGTGATGTGATAATAAGAGCTTTAAAATAGCAGCAATGCAACTTCTGGGTACTAGAATACAGTACCATACTGGATTATCTATGTTGCAAGTAGACAATGGCAGCGTTGCAGCATTCCAAAATATCTTCCTCAAGGAACCGCGCTTTACTTCTCTGAGTAGCTAAATAAATTATGACAAATATAAAATACAATTCATGAAGTACATAAGAGAAGTGCCTACAAAGCATGGCAGATCTCAAGGAAATGTTGATGTTTTTAGTTCTGTCATCCATCACCATAATGAGTGCCAAAACTCCTTTGAAAATTAGCTGTCTGTGATTAGGCAGGTTTCAGAGTGCAGGTTGTTTCTGTATCTGATTCTGAAATATATTAATATGAATGTTATGCTAATTTGTCTACTTTTGACCTCGAGCTTATCTCAAAGATTCAAGAGGATATTGCCTCATTAAGTATCTCACTCGCAGAGTAAAACTACCTTCACCTTCTCACTTCATTAGATGGAATCGTTACTTTTTTTCTTTTGGGGAAGAGCGAATAAACAAGAGTCCTTCAAGATGCATTGCTTATTTCTACCTCAAGTATAGTTATCTTGTGAATACATAATAGAGGTGTTAAAATTAGTATTCAGTTCTAATTCTCTCCAGTCTAACTGATAGTGTTTTGATGAGTTTTGGAGTTTCTGCTCTGTCTGGGAATTTTAGTGATGAGGTAAGGGAGACAGACAGCAGCTTGGTTTTCATAAGCTGAGTTGACCTTGCAGGACACAGAGGCACGAAATGTTTATTGTGAAATTGAATGAATGTTCCTAACAGGCAATGAGTATGCACAAAGGAAAACAAAAACGCAGACACCTTTACAAATATCCCAGACTGATCAGGAATTCATATTATTGCATTTCTATAGGACAAAATTATCCCTCTCAAAATGCATGAGTCACATTTATTTTTAATATTGTAATTTTGGTTTCTGCCTTTTTCTGACATTGCAGAGAGGATATTCTCCTCCCCCACCCACAGTCAGTGGGACTGTTCAGTTAGATTGTCCTTCCTCCCTAAAATCTTCCCTCCCTCTTACCTGCCCTCACCTACAATTTTTTATTTAAAATCTAAATGAAATACTAGAGGAATACAAAATACTTTACATATCCTCACTGTCTGTTTTTAACTCTTCTCTGAGTCTTGTGTTTGAATGTAAATTTAATTTTAAACTGACAAGAAAGCTCTTTCAGAATTTTACCGGTATCACTAAAATAAAGAGTGCAAAAAACCTCTCTAAATACTTCTTTATCTTTTCAGTCCCACTACAGGTCTGTTCAACTATTGCAGAATCAGACTGAGTCCTCTCTTTGGCTTCCAGCATCCTAAGTGATCCCTCAATCCTTCTCAAGGAAACTCTCTCTAGCACTGGGGATGCCCTTTAATTTTGATTTACTTCTGGCAACAGCCACAGAAAACCAGGGACTTAAAGTACAGCCCTGTTCCCTAAACTCTGTAATGATTGCTTATATCATTTGATTTAGCCCTGTGAATGGCCCAAAGAAGATTAAAATGCTTCCTTCTGCCAAGCTGAGATATACTGCTTTGCTGAAATATGTCCCTGACCTCTTCTGCTGATCTGTAATATGGAGGCTAATAGCCCTTATAAGTGTTATCCTACCTAGTGGGACTGCAAAAGCTGTACTTCTTCATATGTTCCAAGTGGTTTGGTGTGCCTTTTTTCCCCTCCTCTTTCCTTTAATCTCAGTAAAACACCTTCATGCAGTCTCCTGAGGGTAATGTCACATCTCTCTATTCAAATCCCAGCACGTATGGCTTCATCTTTCCCTTCTTACAGAAGTGCAGCTGGCACAGTCATTTCTGCAGGAGCGACTCCCAGTCCTGCCTTCAGCCAGGTGATGCCCTCAGGTTACAGAGATGTCCTGCCCAAGGAGAGGTGGGACTTTCCTGCAGGCCAACTCGTCCTTCTGGGACAGTTCCAGAGAGCTGTAAGAGCAAACCACTTCCCAAGGGTTTAAAGTGCACTTGGGTATGTCCATATATTCATTCGAACCAGACTGAATACTTGCTGTTTCCAGTCCTGTACTACTCAAACTAAAATGAGGCATACTTCCTCATCCTGGGGAAGTGTGCCTCATTCCCAGAGTAACACAAATTTCCAATCAGTACTTTAAAGATTGTATTTAGTCCCGTGTTTACTAATGAAAACTTCAGTCTCTGGGTGATCTATGTGGATGCTCCCTAGTGAAAGCGTGTTGCCCTGCTTTACCCTAGGGGCACATGTAGATCTCTGTAAAGCTACTGTAGAGAAAGACTAATATTTTCTAATTCTGTAAAACTTGGCCTTTATTCCAGGAAGGAGCCAAGGTAGTGTAGCAGAGTAAATGGTTGAAGGTCATTGAATGAATGATAAATATCATGCCGTGTAGAGAGCAGCATAACCCCCTGATGGAACTGGAGCAGTGCTTATCTATGCACACTGCAATGACGCTGTTTATTTTTGGGATAAAAACTAAATTACTTGTATATCCTCTTGGCTATCCCTTCCTTCATACCCTCACATATTTCTCATGGCTTTTATTGCATGGAACAACAACACCGAGAGATAAGAGTATATAAATCTTATTTGGGCCACTGGAAAGTATTTGCATACTTTTCTTAGTTACTACGTGTTGAGATAATGTGAAGCAGAAATGCAAATACTTTCACAAATTATTAACTTTTGTAATAAAACAACCAACCAACAAACAAAACCAGAACAAAACACAGTAAGCAGCAATGTAAAAGCCAAGGTTCAGTCCTGGCTTGGCAGCAGTCACTAACTGTTTCAGTCTCAGATATTCCAGTGGAATCTGCCAGTGCAGCCAGGGGTAATATTTGCTAAGAAGTCAGTCAGATGTCAGTTTCAGCTTCTTAAAATTGCTCTATGTGCTGCTGAGAATGATGGCAAAATCCTATTCTCTCATTATTTACAGTTCACAAATATTTCTGCTGTTTTAATGATCTGTCCTCTATATAATATTTGTGTTGCCATATTCTGGAATTCAAATTTTTGAATGATACATCAATTAATTAGATGGTAATTTCAGGAGATTGGGAGGGGCAGAGGTGGTGATTGATGGGGGGAGTCACTAGTGTTTCTCTTCGAAGTAACAATGGCTGGTACTTGTTATCCTCCTATTTCTTGTTGCTGCTTTGCAATATGTTCTTAGGAGCAGACGTTATTTACTATAGAAACTTAAATGTCTTTATTGACGAATAGCAGGAGACAGACCCTCAGGAAGAGTGGCTTCATTAGCATGCAGCTTATACTACTTTTCAAGGATATGTTTGAGCCTTTACACTTTTTTTTGAACACTAGAATGCTGATAGTAAATGACAGTGGGAATAAGTGCAGCTGGCAGGATAAAACCAATGGTTTAAAAAGCCTCAATCTGTTTCCCTGATCTGTTTTCACCATGTGTGATACAGTCTTAAAAGCTATACATTTTAAAAATGATGGATGCAGTATTTATAGTAGTGATTTTTATATTTCCTTTTGCCAAGGAAGGGCAAAGAACTTAATTTTATATCACACAATTTACAAGCAAGGTATCACAAAGTTCTTTTCCAAAGAACTGCTACTGGGTGAGGACAGAAGCTGCGGGAACGTGACTGTAATAGTAACTGCTTCATTTTGAATCCTCAGCTTCCTTTTTAAGAGTCTCATTTTGTGTAGACTTTTTATCGACACAAAATGTCAGAAGGGAAAGAGAATGCAAAGAGCGCCTGAAGGGTTTCCTTCCGCCTGTGTGAGCAGTTACCACCCCTGTGCTCAGCAAGGAGCAGGAATTCCTTCCCCCTCTTTCCCTGGGAGGATTCCCACTGGCCATGGACAGCAGAGGCGTTCCCAGGGGAATGGTGCACAGCTCCTCTGTGGCACACTCTGCTTTTCCCAGGCGGCATTCATCCCCTGCCGCAGAGCACTGATGGGGTGACAGCAGAGGGGCTCGGCTCACAGGACGTGGCGAACTTTGTAGCACTGCTTTCACCTATCTAACACAGCATTTATTTTCCTCTTCACTTCATGTTCTTGAGGGCCTCCTGGCCTCTGTCTTCCCTGTCAAGGAGAGCAGATGAATAAGGACAAGTTGCTGTCAGGGCTCTTTCTGGCTGTGTAAAATCACACTGAGAAATGAAAAAATCTGGTTTTCATTAGGAACTAATAATCCTCCATTATGGGACCTGTGGGCTACTATCTGTGAGCAGTTACTTGAATATCTTCCAGACCAGTTCCTCTTCCTTTCACTGACATCCAAATGAAAGCAAAGTCCTCCTTGCAGTCTCTTCCACTGAGTTTGTACTAAATGAGAGAAGATATCACCCCAGCACATGGAAACAAACCACCTTGTCTCTCCATATTATTTCCCAATGTGGTTTACGTATTTCTTGGGGCTGCTTAGCACCCTCTCACTCCTTCTTTTCCTTATGTTCTCAGAGCTGCTTGCCTTCCTCTCCTGAATCTGTAATTCTCCTAAGTGCATTAGAATAATAGCCATTTATGCCCAAATTGGCATCTAATCCCTGTGCTGATCTAAGAATTAAGTAGTGCAGAGATGAAAAACAGGTAACATTGAAGTAGTTTTGGAACACTTTACATATTAATTTCTAAAAGAAGCATGATACTTGTTTTGTGCCTATCTATGTGGGGGAAAGAATTTTGAGAATACACGATCATGTAATGGCTTTGTTCAGTGCCTTAGCTGAAAAGATGATCATAAACCAGAAAAACACAACACTGCTGCTTCAAAACGAATGTGAAATAGTAAAAAAGGCAGGATCCTATTTACTTGTTTTTTATTTTCAGGTTATGAGATAAAATGTTTTCGTATATAGTGTTTACATCACCAGAGGGCCAACTTACTACCTGTTAAAATTAATGACAGATTGTCCACTGAGCTTTGGACTATCTGTTAAATCTGTGGGAATTGTGCCATTACTGCTAATACCAAAGTCGACAATTTTGAAAGAAAATAACATGATATTTTAGCATAATTTATTAAAATTATGGTAAACTATATAACAAGACCTGTAAATACATCTACAGTCAAAAAAAATCAAGGCTGCTCGGCATGCAACCTTAGCATGGAATTAAATAGACGACACTAAAGTCTGTAGCATTTATTTATTTATCTATCTTTTGGGTTTTTTTTTTTTTTGATACTTATATAATGCTGGGAGAAGTCACTGAACTGTGAGAAGGTTTCAGTTGAAATACAGGTTTATAGTTATGAGAGGATTGTTACAGTGATGGTTTAGTCACTGATATTCTGTGTAGTCTGATATATAATAAAGTTGCGACACAGTCGCTTATTGATGTATCAGTAAGATGCATCAGCTGTATTAATATATTTATCTTCACATTTACTGTTATTGATGTTATGTCAGCATAATGTAATAACAGAAAAAGTGATTGTGTCTTAATTTTGAGATTTTCAGAGGAGGTCATTCGGTTTGATTCTGAACTGGTACCTTGGATTTGAAATGTTTTTATAATTTTATACATAATTTAACATTTTGACCA
The DNA here is from genome assembly GCA_013390045.1 of Picathartes gymnocephalus. Lineage (NCBI taxonomy): Eukaryota > Metazoa > Chordata > Aves > Passeriformes > Picathartidae > Picathartes > Picathartes gymnocephalus. The sequence goes on from WEKY01027760.1 coordinate 19,834, forward strand.
TCTGGGAGAAATACAAAACTGTAGTGAAATGTTCCTCTTTTTATCTTCAGAAAAACAAACTCCCTTGTTTTGGATAGGTTTTTGGCACATAGTTTGTCCACTTACATATGAACACATTTGTCTTTTCTTTGATAATGACAAAAATTTCGTGACCCAAAACAGTGCTTCCTCAAAACACCAGCAACTATGAGAACTTACGGAAAAAAGATAACAAATTTGTGTCCAGTTTCCAACTAATGGGTTTTTCCTGCTTCTCTGATAATGGCTAAATATGTTCCTCTACTTGCTGTCCTACTTTAATTCAGTGTACTAATTGTCCAGTAATTCAGAATTCCTGGTTTTTTTTTTTTTTCCTTTATAGTCTCTGATTTAAAAAAATAAAACCAACAAAAAACAGGCAATCGAGACCTTTACTGCAGAGTGTCACTTTCTGGCTGTGTATACATTTGTATCAGGTAGGCACAAATGGTATTTTTTACACATTTAGGTCCTCACAGGGCAGGCAGGTAGATGACAGAATTTCTTCTGACAACCCAGAGCAAACTGATATAATACAAACAAGTTCATTTAGAAGTTACCATGCTCTGCTGTTACTGATTTGTGATGTTCCATCTGCTAATAATGTATTTGTTTAGAGCAAGTTTTTCCATTCATCTTTAGCCTATTAGTGGGTTTTGAGCATTTTTGGTATGTGGTCAGTTATTCCAAGGTCTCATGGCAACAGCTGGAACACATGAAAATCTGTGCAGCCTAGAGATGGTTTCCAGACATTTCGTTTTTGTCTCATGTATTGAAGTGGAAAAAATCTTTCTTTGTGGTCAGTCATGAGAATATTTTCGACATCCACTGCTTTGTAAGTATTCAAGGACACAATAATCTGACTAATGATGACTACCAAGTGTTTTTCAAAGACTGGCACTCTGCCTCATCAACATATCTGCCAAGATCAGACATTTTAATATTAAGAAAAAAACCCAGTCTATTTATAAAGTACAGAGATCTTGGGCTTTCTGAGAGTGAATCTTGCCATTCCGAGATGAATGAGCACAAATGAAGAGAGAGCACTGCAAACACAGAAATTTTGTGGGTACGTTACATCTTAGATGCTCATGGAATTTGATGTATCTACTCAAATCAGTGCAAATGGGAGAAGACCCTTTGTGTTGGCAGTTTTACCTTGTTCTTAGGGTATGAACTCCACATTTTTGTCTTTCACTTTTTGACTAAAAGGAGTTCTGAACTTCCTACAGTCAGTCATCAGTGCAGCCCAGATGTCTCTGCTATCCAAAAGCCTGTCTTTTCAAAATGGAAATCCATAGTTTATTAATCTCTGTTTAAATTGAATTCATTGGTGATCACCCCATTCAAGACTATTTTCTGCAATCAGCCTTCCTTTTCTATTGTTGCCACTTACCAAAACCTCATCTAAAAATAGCACAGAATCATCTCTTGCTGACTCAGGAAGTGTTTGGTGAAGTCTGTTTGCCACTGCATCCTGAAATACCTGCACTTTATAATTGTACTTAGCATTAATTAGTCACTTTATACTACTTACCCTGTTTCTGTTACTTCCACATTTTACTTTCTAGTGCATATAAGCTTTGATGTTTGTGTTATAATTAAGCTATTCAGGATTAAATTTTGAAATTTTTCTTTAACATTACATGTAAAACCAAGGTTTCATGGCTGATGCTTATTAGTGACTGTAATTTCTGGGAGATTTTAGCCTTTCTCACTTGGAGAGATTTGGAGACTCAGAACTTTATCTCCAGAAGTTTACACTTGGTGCTGTATTGTCCAGAAATTATAATCATGAAGAAGGTATCCTAAAAACTCAGAAATAGTCAAGCCCAGCAGAAATCCAGTGTTTCATGATGCTAACCAACTAAAGATAGATCCTACGAAGCTTGATTATAGTTCTGGTTTTTTTAGTATCTGCTCTTCCATCTTATAATGGTATTTCATTTTTCTGTTTCATTTACACCTACACAGCTCAGATGTTTCTCACTGTCCCACCAATGTTTGTCTTCCAGCTCACTGATACTCCCTTACTCATTGCTGAATATCTGTTTACCTGTTATTTTTCTTTTGTGTACTAAAGCCAGATGGAGATTTACCTGACTTTTTCCTGACCTTCTTCCACTACTGCTTAGTTTCTTTTTGTCATTTAAACCTCATTATATTCTATTTAGATGGCAAATTTCTTTTTTTTATTTATCACTCAGCATTTGTGCCAAGGTGTGTTTGTTGGCATTTCAGATGGAGACCTGGGCTCTTGGGACATGCATTTTTTAATGAGCAGCCTGCTTGGATAGATGGCAAACACACAGTGAAAATCAATCACTTAAATGCATTTATAACTCAATCTTATTAAGAGTATTTTTTATTTCCTCCAGGCACATTCAGTTTTTATTTTCAGTTCCAGCCAATTCCAACCAGCTCCAACCATTTCAATCCAGTTCTAATCAGATCTCACTGGTTCAAACCAGATAAAACCACTTTGAACAGGATCAAACTGGATCAGACAGGATATAACCAGATCTCATCAGTTCAAACCTGATCCAACAGGTTTAAACTTGATCCAACCAGTCCAAAGTGGTTAAAACTGAATCCAACCGCATCAAACCAAATTGAACCATTGAAACCAGTTCCAACCAGTTCAAACTGGATTTAACTTGTTCATCTGGTTCAAACTGCATCCAAGAGGTTTAAAGGATGAAATCCTGGTTTTTAGAGCCCAAATTGCAGTTGGGGGGAAATGGGGTGAATTTGAGGGGATTTGAGCAAATTTTAGTGACTTTATGGTATTTGGGTATAGGGTATTTCATGGGATTTTGAGATATTTGGGGGAGATTTGGGGAGTTGGTTGAAATTTTCATGGTTTAGGGGAATTATGTGTAGATTTGTTGTGAATTTGGGGGCATCTTAGGTGAACTTGGGGAGAATTTTGGGGAATTTTCACATATTTTGAATGGATTTGGGGATATTTTTGGTGGACCTGGGTAAATTTTGCATTAATTTTGTTGATTTTAAGTGGATTTGGTGGTATTTTGAGTGGATTTTGATGGAAATAGGGATTTTGTAGGACTTGGGAGTGAATTGGGGATTTTTTATGTGAATTTGAGGATATTTAAGACAGATTTGGAGGGATTTTTGTGTGATTCTTCAAGTACTTTGTATACATTTGGTGTGATTTAGGGGCATTTTACTGGGAATTTCATGGGATTTTGAGTGGAATTTGGAGGAATTTTTGGGATTCTTCATATATTTTGGCATATTTTGTAAGAGTTTATGTGAATTCACATGGATGTTGGGACATTTTGGATGTATTTTTTTGTCTATGTGGGGGCATTTTAGTGTACATTCGGGGTATTTTGGTGAAATTTTGTTATGTTTGATGAAATGATAGCAAATTTGGGATATTTTAGGATGTTTTGGTGTGGATTTGTATGGATTTGGTGGAGTTTGTGCTGAATTTTGGGCTATTTTGATGGGATTTTAAGGATATTTTGGCTATTTTTATGGGATTTTGGGACAATTCTGATGGAATTTTAGGCTATTTTGGTGGAATTTTCTAGAATGTTTTTAACTGTAGTCCTCACTGATTCATACCCAGTCCATACCATTGCAGCTGCTCCTACGATTTGCCACTTTACCTCCAGTTTACAATAGAAAATCAACAAAGCTCCAATTAGAAAGCGAAGCAAGTTGTGCTTTCCTCAGATTGATTTGGGGCTTTCAGAAGATGTTCCCCCATACTATTGAAACTGAAGAGCAATAAAGCCCTGTAGTGGTCCCTGTTCAACACCTTTGAAAACCTCAGCCTTTCACCAGGGCTTGAGTCAGAAACACAAGGAATGCCAAAGGATGGTTTTACTCCCAGGGCTATCAGACACAGCATCCTGGCTTATCCATTCTACTGACACAGTTAGTGTTCCTGGTTTTGTGGCCAGTGGGAGGAAATTTAATAAAATCCAAATCCTTGTTAGCAGTATAGAAAAATCACCCAGGCAGACCTGCTGGCCAAAGAGTTGGCTCGCCAGCCACTGAGCATGTGTAGTTCAGAGATGTACAGAGATGCACACACTGGGAAGAGGGAGTAGGTTTGGAAAGGTGGGAAGAGCAAACCTGTCTTTGCAGATCCCAGGGTAGACAGCAAGCCATGCCGGAATGCTGACCTGACCTTTTCAAACCTGATTTTTCCCCCATCTCCTGCTCTCCAATCCCAGCTACAGCCAGAGAGGGACATTCATTATCATTTACCATCAATATTGCAGGAGGGGCTCTCCTGGTCCCATCTCCACTTCCATTTGTCATGACAGAAATAATAGGAAAGCAGAGCTGGCCATAACCATCCAGCCTCTTCCTAAAAACGTGCATCACTGGCAGTGACTTCATAGCTGCTGGTTCAAAGGCAAGATAGCATGGCTGCTGCTTTCCTGAGCTTCCTGAGAAAGTGTCAGGTAAATCTATGGATAAGACACGTCACAGGGCATCCTCACCCCACAGCATAGAGCCCACCATGGCACCTCTGGAGAGGGATCCACCCAGGACCCTCGCTGGGGGCTGCTGGAGAGTGCAGCAATGAGTGTCTGTTCCTCTGGATGGGGGAGGTTAATTACTGTGATCAAAAATATCCAGAGGGGAAAACATTACACTAGATATTACCAATTAACTCATTAATCTAAACATGACAATCGCTGCAATTAATACAATCCTACACTCACACTAATTGCCAGTCTGTGGGAGGAGGCTGGGAGGGAGGAGGAGGGAGCTTGCAGTCCTGCTGGAGCAAGCAGATCCCAGGCCCAGCTGGGGTAGCTACAGGAGGTTCCACCTGGAGCTGTGCCAACATGAAAATGTCCGTGGTGACCAGAAGGTTTGAGGGGGTCTCTTGCTTTCAAACCAGGCTAGGACGTTCAGACCCTTCCACAAAACTTGTCAAACCTCGAGCAAACCAAACCTGCTGACGGTGGAATCGTGGCGCGTCCCCAGCTCAATGTGAACGCACTCTCTGCAGCACTGCCATCACACAGGATTGAGACTGGGAGAGGAGCTGGTCCTGTCCCCAGCCTCATCCCCCTCAGTTCAGGGGGCTGCAGACCCCACCATAACTATGCCAAGGGTGGTGGGGGAAGATATAAAGAGAAAAATGACTGAGGAATTTAAATCACAAAGGTTTGTTGGTAGTTGTAGCTGAGCTTGTTCAAAGCAACATAGTGAGACGTAGTATATGAGCAGTGTGTCCCGACAGGACGTCCAAACAACAGGGCTGAATATTTACTTTGTGCTCAGTGTTGAGGATAAATGCGTTCTCTGCTGTCAGACCGTCTTGTATTGTGAAATCAAATCAGTGCCCGCTATTCCCAACATGCCTAAATACAGAATTATTTTCAAACACTCTCTCACACAGAGATTTTATTCTTTAATTTTCTGCTTCTATTTATTACGTTATTAATCCGGGATGGGAGATTACGTAGCAGTAATGGGACATACAGCCTAGTGAAAATGGGCTTAATCCATAAAGAGACCTTTGTCCAGGAGCTCCTGATTTAAAGGTATGTATGTGCATGATTTTTATTGTAGGTAAGCAAGGCTCATGTGACTTTATTCTATAATGTTCATATGTCTGTAAATATGACTATATTAAAAAATAGAACTATGTAGAATCTTTTCTCCTCTGACCTCCTTCTACAACAGGATGACATACTTAGTGGATGATGTGGCTGTGGATATTGTCTACCTGGACCTTAGTAAAGCCTTTGGCATATTTTCCCACAGATTCTTTGTGTTCACTGACCTATGCACGACTTTACCATAGCTTTTTGTTTTGAGAGATGACACCATGCTTCTAGTCCTGGGAAATTAGGCCTAGGATCTTCTACCAGCTATCATGGATAAAATACCCCAAACAAACAAACCAACAAACAAACAAAATCCCACAAAAAGCACCATAGAGATATAGACTGAGTTTCAGAATATTTCCTATATAAACCTGGTTGCTTCCTTCACCTTAAATTCTGGAGCATCTTTCCAAAACAGTTTTGTGAACCCATATGTTCTGATAAAGACTGTCACACCAGCTCAACTGCCTTATCAGACACCAGATTCTACACTGGAAGTGTGAATGCCCCACTGAAAAGAAAAAAAAAAAAAAGCCAGATTGGGAAGATTCAGAAATTAAACAAGAAGACACAGGAAGGTGAGTGTCTTAAATTTTACTACTCACAAAACTACTTATTTTTCTTGCTTGCAGATTTAAAGACATACGACTGAGCTGTCACAATGGCACGGAGGAGACATAAAGAATCATGAATTGTGCTGTCTGACTTAGTCAAGTATCTCAGCTCTCCAGTGCTTCCAAGCAACCAAAGCCTGCAAACAAAACAAGTTGCTTTTGTTCTTTTGGTTTTGGTTTGACTCATAAAATATGACTTCACCTTCATTTGTACTGAAAAGAAATAAGGGACAGTGCTCTTCTCAGTTTTAAAACTTATATACTCATTTCATAATATGCTTATGAAATGAGACTTTCTTACAGTATTATTCTAAACACAAGAATATTTTAGGTCCTATTACATTGGATTTGGAGCTATGTCTTCTCCACCCCTCTTGAAACAGGTTTATTTGGTCCCCAAGTAGAAAATCTCCAGAGGTTTCATTTGATGATACTCCGGCAAGGTATTGTTCCAGTATGTGGTTGAGACTTCCAAAACTGGTGAATTTTTTTTTCTATATTTAATAGCCCTCAACCACTATGTCTTCTATGAATTTATTCAATTGTCCTTTGAATTCAGCTGAACCTTAAGCACCCATAGGACCCTGGAACAAAATGCTGCAATGCTTGCCCACATTGTATGAGCAGCGTCTCCCATTTCACTGTTTTGAGTCTGTTACCTCCCAAGTTTCTTTGTTGTCTCCCCCATCCTTGTACTACAAGGGACAGTAAGAAATCAGTCTTTATTAATGCAGTCCATGGAGCCACTGTGGTAATGCTCTGCTCCTACTGACTTTTCATTCTATTTTGTAACATGTACCACTGTTTATGCTAATATACTGATTTTTTCTTTCTCTTCACCTCCATTAGTAAGCCCTGCTCTGAGCAAGATTATATGACCCAGAAAAATGAGTTGGCTTCTAAACTCTTCTGTTGCTATATTTTGAGTGGTAGTTCACTTTTTCTAGGTTAAAGGTAACCAGTATTTTATGATGAGTTGCTATTAGATGCAAACTTGCATATATATACACATATGTAAAAAACATGTTTCTTTTGGGACTGTGTCCCCATCAGGTTTTTTGGGTACTTGTAACAGCAGTGTGGTTTTAAAGCAAATACTGTGATTGTCTCCTTATGCTGCATTTTGGTTCACTTTTCAGAAAGTTTTCATGCATCATTTTAGAAACATTTAATCAAGCTCCTTGTTAATTATGTTCTTTTAAGTAATATGGATTTTTTTACTATTTATTTGAAATGATAATGTACATATCTCATCTAGGTAGTGACACTGTAAGTTTTCCATTGTTTGCTTTTTGTCAAATGTTATTTCTCCCAGCTGTAGAACACTATAATTTCACTGCTTGGTGATTATTAGGTTAGTTTGCAGAAAAAAAAATCTGTCTTAGAAAAAAAAAGACTACAGAAAGCTAAATTAATGGATTTAAATGTTATCAGTGAAAAAATATTAACAAGATCTAAGTAGAATACATAGAAATCTCAGAGGGATAAATGATACACCTTTTATTGATTATTTTACTGTAACTCTCTGTTATTTCTGGAAGCATAAATGGCAAAACATTTAAAAATAACATACAAATTTGAGATAACAGCACTGAAAGAAAGGACATATACATGGACCTTAGTCCTTAGCTATAAAGGCAAAATTCTGCATTGGTCATCTTGCTAGTCTTGCTTTGTTAAAAAATTATTTTGCCAGTGAATAGTGTCACAGGTCCCTGATTTGTTTCTGCAAGTGACCTTTGCTGTGATAATGCACAAGTACATAACCTATTCATTGCTGGAATCATAAGCCTGAAGTGTTCCAAGGCTCGACCAAAATCTCTGTAGGAAGATGTTCGTCATTAGTGACCACCTTAAAGTGGCCATGTTTGCTCCAGCTGGACTTGGTGTGACTTTTGGTCATAAGGATTGTTTGTTTGGCAGAGAAATTCTCTTTGGAAGTTGTTTCAATATGATCTGCTGTTTTGGAGATCTCCCTCATTTGCAAGGACGCTCAAGATACAGTGTAGGTTCAAGGACTGTTCATTCATTACCCCTGTTTAGAGTTTCAGGATATAAATTCATGTGGATTCTTCTATAGCTGATTACAGATTTCTGCTGATGCTTTTGTTTACAATAATTTTGAGGCTAACTACAGATAAGAGGAATAATTACTGAATTGTAGTTTTAAAAATATAACAAAATGAAAAAACAACAAAACAACAAAAAAACCCCACAAACTTTTGAGGGTTTTGTAAAATACGTTCAATTTCCTGTGGTTTTCCATGTTGGAGATTCATCTACAATGCATGTGTTGATATATAATACACAGTTCCCACTGTGGGAAATAAGCAGAAAAGTATTATTACTTTTGCTTTTTTAAACCTTTTTTTTTTTTTTCCTCCAGTAACAATTTGCAATTTTGGCACTTGCACAATTTAATTATTTTATTCTCTGCTTAATATTTTATCCCTCTAGTATGTTCAGCTATTCTTGATTTTGTATAAGCACAACATAAATCTATCATAAATCAGTGTGTTTATATAGAAAATAAAAAATAGCATTTTATCCTACATGAAAGGTAAGGAAAATACAAAGCAACAATAGCTGAAGATGCGTGTTCTTTCAACACATTCTGTGTTGCAACTTCATTAAATGCAATCAAGTATCAAAAGGAAAATAGCACGAACTTTTTATCAAGAGCTTTTACAAAATCCTCAGAAGACATGAAACAACAAATGATGAAACTGAAATCCAATAAGTGAGCATTTGACTTATGAATTAGTTATTCCAAGATGAAAGGCTAAACATATTAAGTAAGAACTTTGCTGGTCAGGAATATAAAATACCAGAAGGAGTCTTAGGCATCCAACCGTTTAGAGTATGAGCCATAAATAAGTCTTTAAATTCACCCCACGTGATGGACAAAGCCTAGGCCCAGAGCCTGTTCCCTTTCTCTGTGTGTTCTTGGGGAGTGAGGTTATTAGGATTTCTGTTGAAATTCACAGTGGTTTCTTAAGGACTCTCTTTGCCTTTGAAATGGCCGTTCCACTCCCAACACATGTTGCGGCGGGTTTTTATGTTCATTGTATTTTGTTTTGTTCCATGTACCCCCATTTGCTCTTGGTTTATTCCCCTTGTCAATCTGTTAACCCCTCCCTGGGTCAATGAAGAAATTCTCTCCCTCATTTGTCAGTTGTCCCCAGACCCTGCCCCCCGTTCTAGCAAGTTCTTTGTTACTTTGTTGGTGATTCGCTCCTCTGAATGTATCCCCTCCCACCTGCTCTTTCCTTGGACACTTTGTATGTCCCTCATCCCTGAACCACTCCTCTGTTGATCCCTCATTGATTGTTCCCACAGACCCGCCCCTGAGAACCTAGGGGTATAAAACCCCATGTCACCCGTGTTCAGGCGGTATCTCTGGCCCAGACTCTCTTGAGTGCAGAACCCCTGTGGTCTGAGCTCTTGAGGGTGCAAGCCATAGAGGCCAGGCTTGGCTTACCTCCCCCATCTTCCCAATAAACTGGGTTGGTCTGTAAGGTGGCTAAGCCCTCCTTTTTGCCGGCTCCTTTGTGCCATCTATAAGCTTGCTTGGGAAGCTGTTTAAGGCTCTGCCTGCAGTCGCTGCTACCGGGGTCTAGCTTGGGGGCTCTACCAAGGCACCCTGAGGAGATGCCTGCAACTGGCGTTGCACTTGGCATCCGGGCAGCCAAGCGCGGCGTCAGCCACATCCACTCACGCACTTGTCCATGGATTCTCCCAGCCTCACACACCTGCCCTGCTGCTTTTAGGCCAGCACCTTGCCCACTTGCAGAAAAGCAAGATGGAGAATGTCAGGAAATGGTGGAAGCCAAAGCTTTTTTTGTTTTATGATGCATGTTTCAGCTGCTACCATCACTAGTACTTTACTGGCACTTTTTTGTGTTAGCTGTAAGTTTCAGTTCAAAACTGAGCCTTAGATAGTTCCAAAAATGTGACTCATTTGCCTTCCAGGATCAGTCAAGAACAAAGATGTGGAAGATGAATACAAGTATAGAAGGAGTGGGGAGGAAGAAAGAGGAAAACAGAGGTTTCTATAGGGGAGGGAAGATGAGGGGATGTAACCTCCTTCTTCAATAAACACTCTGGCTCTGCCCTGGGGTTGAATTTGAGAATGAGGTTTAAAATTTAGGATCTGTTAAAGCATTTTAAAGCAAATGAATGAGCAAGATCAAGTTTATAACCCATCCTTTCTACTGGAATAAGTTTATGCATTTTTGATTTCTTGCAGCTGAAGAAGAAAGTCCTAAGGGTAAGAATTTAAGCTTCAGAAATATGCAGGGTTTAATAGTTGCAATAATAGGGCTTTTTCCTGAAGGATCTGAAATAGATGCATTTAACTTACTAGAAAGTAATTGCAGCCTTCAATTATGTAATAAACGCCCTTTTTATTTATCTCATGCAGTATTTTTGCTTGACTTTTAAAGTATTAATAGCTACACAGTGGAAAGGATTTGTAGGAAATGCAGTTTGTTTTTGAAAACTGAAGGAATAGCAAACAATCTATTATTGGAGCAAATTCTCATGTGCTGAAAAAATGGGAAAAATATGAAAACCATTTACTAGCAGAAGAAATTGTTCCCTTTTTTGCAAGATCTTTAGCTTTCTCTTAGAAGATCAGTCTTCTATATTAAATGCTGTGGCTTTCTTTGAGAAGGGTGGAAAAGTTTATTATATGTTTGCTGTCTCCTGCTCTTCTGTTTGCAATAAAGCTTCACTAATGAGCAACAGTGTTCTCCATCCAGACCTGCTAATGAGTCTTTCAATGTGTAGTGACTGGAAGTCCATCCTTCAGAAACACAGCTCATAAAGTGTTACTTGTAGCAAGACTATACCCAAAGGGAAAGTAAATAAGTGTCTGTGTTTTATCCTAAATCTCGAAATGTAGCAGTGTTTGATTAATGAGTGTGGTAAAACTGAGACTGAAACTAAGGGAATGGCTGGTGTCAATATTAAAGCAGAAGTGTGGTTTTATGAGTTGAAGGTATTACTCCAAGCTGCTAAGAGTTTTAAAGCATAGTAGGTTGGCTTGCAACAAAATGGGAAAGGGTAATTGGGATTATAATTTTAGTCTCTACACCTGGACTAGTTTAATCTTTGAATACTCTTATTTTCAGTGCAAAGGTATATAATCTTGATTTTGAAAAGTATTACTACCTTTTCTTTGTCACTTGGCAAAAATATTTGGGCTTAATTATGATCTAGGGAATTTAAATTAACAGAAGGCCTAGCTATCTTTATTTTTGTCTGTGGCCCTATAGGCTGTATATGCAGTGAATAAATCAAAAGCTCTGCAAATAAACTAGAAATTTTAAAGTGAGATTTAGTATACTATCTTTTAAAAAAAAGTCATGCTACTTAATTGAGTGGTTCTGTATGTCCTGTGCTTCTTGAAAAAGGAAATTAATCAGATTGTTTCCTCTATTAAATATGCCTTTAACTGGTTGCTATGACAATTGTCTTCCATTTTCTTCCTTCGTTGTAGGTTTATCTCTTTTTGATTCTATAGAGGGAGTCTGCCAAGGTAACAATTAAGAAGTTTCTCCTATTTTACCCCTACTTCAAGGACTTTGTAATTTGAAAAAGAAAATAAAAATGTTGTATTCAAAGCCTTACATTTCCAGTGTGCCTATTCTGATTCTGCCTTTTCAGCTTTAATGAAATATACATTATTGTTTACAAAAGACATATGCAATAATTCTTCCCTTAAGAGAAACAAAATGTTTTTGTTATTATCAAGCAAACATCTAATGACTGTGAAAATTATTTTTTATAAGAATTTATTGTAGAAAATTGCACATATACAGAGCCCACAGTGCCTGTGAGGACAGTTTGAGTGACTATCTTATACAGCGACCCAGCAGGATTTTCAGTGATGTGATTATGCAGAGAATCTTGCAGAAATCTATTTTTAAAAAGTGTTTGACAAAAAGTACATTGTAGCTGGAAGGAAGAATAAAACCTGGCTTTGCTAAGCCAGATTTACTTGCTTCTTGTTCTCAAATGTTGTAAGTGTGGATACATTAAAACTTGAAGTTTTGATTTGATTTCTCTGAAAGCTCTTGAAACAATTTACCTAAAAAATTATGTAGGCATCTTCTTGAAGCTTTTAAGAGCATAGTAAAAGCAAGAAAAGGTTTAGTCTGTCCTTTCTTGTGCAAGTAGTGTCAGAGTCACAATTCTGCAGAATTATAATGAAGAGTTTTTTAACTGTTCCTTCACCCTTTCTGTTTATAAATATCAGCTGTGGATTTATATCATTCTTCTATTCTTTTCTTCTCACTTATCATGTGGTCTTTCAAACTCAGAATGAGGTAGCTGTTCTTTGTTTTGGAAATCTTCTTTACTGTTTTCCTTTGTGATCTTTACCTGACCTTCCTTAGCATCTTACCCTTCAGATTCAACTTCTTCCTGCAGACAGCTAAGAACTATTGGAAAAAGAAGTAAATAAATGTCAGTAAACATCCAATACAAATGAATTGGGAAGTACATCTTGCACACTAAAATATTCTCACAGTTAGATTTATCTTACTAGTTTCTCTTCAGCTCTGTAGTCCCTGGTAAATTTTCTACCTTTTATTAGATTAATTTTCCTCATTTGCCTGAGAAATTTTTAGGGTAAGAACAAAAGAATAGTCATACTGTGTAATACTTCATTTCAATGAGGTAACATTTGACATTATATGTACTTTATATGCGAATTTGAAGGTGCAGAATTTCTTCTCAAACTCTAAAAGTTTGTGGCTGAAGGACTACCTATGTCAGAGGCTGTTTCTTTTCATATAAGGTGAGATAATTTCTTTATCTCAAGAATTTAACCTGTAGGAGGCACCTGAATTTTCAACATTCACATCATCCTGTTTCAGTAAGTCCCACATCTTAATGGGGAGAGGATTCTTTGTTTTGCACTTTGCACCTTATACCAACTTTCCTGCAGGAAGTTATAATAATTCCTTCAAAATTCAATTTATACCACTCATGATTTTATTGATTGCATCTACTATTGTTTTTAATTTTTCAAACTCAGGAGTCCTAGATGATTAAATTCCTTTCACACCCCTTTGTGCTCCTGCCCAAATCTTTATCTCTTTCATATTACTCTTTCCAGACTACAGGTGATCAGACCTTCACATAATCTCTAACGGTGTGTATATTACAGATTTATACAGTTTCCCTCTCTTTTCTATTTGTTTGGGGTTTTTTTTTCCACACACTGGTAAAGAATTCAGTTAAGAACTCCTATCCCTCCAAGTTCTCCTTCCCAAATAGTAATGGGCATCTTAGAACTGAACATTTCATATATCAAGCTAGAATTATTTTTGTGCAAGGCTTTGCATTTACCAGTCTTGAATTTCCACTGCCATTATTATTAGCTACTGTCTCATTTGGTCCACTCAGTCTTAATCTGCATGACCATCCTTAATAATTCCATATCATCAGCAAATTTTGTCATGGCCTTTTCCCAGATCACTCATGAGTATGCTGGAAAGCAAAAGAATAGAACCCTGTGGACTTTTCCTTTGCTATGAAAACTTCCCACTTACTCTTACCTTCTTCCTTTCTTTTGAACAATTATTTATCTATGGAAGAGCCTTTTCTCTTATCTCATTATTGTATATTTTCTTTAAGAGCCTATGGTGAGAGCTTTTCTGGGAGCCATGAAGATTAACATTAACAAAACTTCTTTTATCCATATGCTTTTCACTCCTTCAAAAAAATCTAACAATCTGTGAGTCTGGACTTCCCCTTCAGAGGATGTGTTGATTTTTCTTTTCCTGCTTTCTGCAGCTATCCATCTGTTCCTTGATAAAGCTTCTACTCCTTTTCCTGGTAGGTTTATCAGTTTGAAGTTTCATAGATGTCAGATCCTCAAATCCTTTTGATATTTGGCTACATCCCAGTAATCCAATGGGAATGCACAGAAATTATACATTATTAGTAGCAAGGGTATTTTATTAAAATTCCAGCTGAAGTGCTGCCTAAATATCATAAGAATCTGGCAATTTGCTGCTGTTCATATAGTCCACAATCTATTCTGTCTGGCCTTTGGTTTGATTCAGATCTTCTGCTGAGAAAGATTAGAGTGAGATCCAAATTCCAAAATTTATAACAAAAAACCAAAATACAGAAAAGATCATTTATTCTTTCTTTTCTCATCTTATACTTTGCCAGTTCTGGTCCCCAGATTGTAATGGTATGAAGGAACCACTGGTCTTGGTGCCCTTCAAGTAGCATAGGTTTAATATCTCTTTCTCAGTTCTTCATTATAAGCAGTATTTTACTAGCAGTTTTTCTGACAAAAAAAAAAAAATCTGGTTTGAAGATATTTGAAAGATCATATACATTAGTGCAAAACCAAAAAGGAATGTTTCTCTATGTCCATATAGTTATTCCAGTAGTTAATCTATTTGTGAATTAATTTGGAGTGATAACAATGCTGTGGGTCTCTTTCTCAGATATGAACTCAAGTTTCATGACAGATACTAATTTTGTGTTCATATTGTTCTTCACACTGTGTTTTTCAGCCCAGGCAGTTCTTCTCAGACATTTGGAAAACCCAAGAGAAACGTGGATTCCTTCCTCTCAGTGGAGAAGAATCCCTTAAGTTATTTTCAACATAGTTTGGGGCACCTTTGGAATTACACGTCCTACAAACCCTGAAACCGTGTCTTGCCCATTTTCCTACATAACCTGACCTGCAGAGTCCCTCTGGATTTCACAATTTGTTCCCAGGCTTGATGAGACCCATAAGGGAGCTCCTGTTTGGCACCAGAGCAAAATAACACCAATGAAACAACGAATTGCACATATTTCCATGAACACAGGTCATTTTGTCATGCTGGAAACCAGAACGTAGATTCACAGAGACATAGAATGACTTAGGTTGGAAAATACCTTTAAAGATTATCTAGTCCAACCCCACTATCTTGAGAGTTCAGTTTAAGGAAGAATAGATTTGTTTCTTTTATTGACACTTTAATATGTAAGCAAAGGAATATATTTTAGGAACACAGTTTCTTGCCTATATCATACAATTGTCCTGTTCTTCTGCTTCAAAGAAAGGCTAGATTTTCTCACAGCTGCTTTCTGTAATTGAAAAGCTCAGATTTTAGAGAACTGTTTTATTTTTCCTTTGCTGTAGTTAAATTACTTAAATTGACACCTTTCAGAATCTATTTCTCTTATTTAAGTGTCCTGTGGTAGTTCTTTGTTTTGTGTGTGAGCATTAGCCCAGATTTACTGTAGACGTTTTAACAAAGAGTAGGCAGCTGTAGCTGTGCCTTTCTAATGTCAAACAATCTCTGTCAGCATGCCTGTTCTTCCTGTATAGATTATTTTAGTTTGTGTTTGGTTTTCTGCGGAGCCACAAGGGATATAACACTATCCCACCTGCAATGTCTAAACCCTTACATAGTCGAGTTTCTCAATGTGCCTGTAGAAAACCAAAACATGCAAATCCCATATTGGAAGGCTAGCACAAATAAGGCTGGTTTCCCCAGCAGAGCTTTGAACAATTCTAAGTATTCCTGTCATGTTGCATTTTACATAACATTGCCATTATACACGGAATTCATTTAGACATCTCAGAGGTGAACATAATGGATGTCATGATGAGGAATTAGAAACCATTAGGAATGCTTGCTGGCCCTAGTGAGATCAGAAATACAAAGAATCAATTAATAGCTCTGCCAGTCAGTCTATCGTGCAGATCTCAGTGAGGGAGATAAAGCATTTCTGTCCAGGTAACAATCACATCTTCTCCAGGACGGCCTGATAAAAATTCTGTTTACATGTTTCTTCTTAAATGAACTGTATGCTTCACATGCTTGCTTTCTCATTACCTTACTAATTAAATAATAATTTAAAAAAATACTAAAAAGAGAAAAACCACACACAATGCCCCCCAAATAATCAAATTTGCTTCTAAATCAAGGTTTCCCCAGTCTGCATGCGGCTCGTGGTGTGTTGGTGGGTTTATGCTTTTGCTGAGGCTTGAGACCTGAGGCCAAGTGGGAAGAAGGGGTAGGACTCCTGCTTTTCTGTAATTTTCTCTTCTAAATCTGGAGTTCCCATGATTTGTGAATCACAGCTCTGTAAATAGACAGAAATTATGCTTGCAGGAGGAGGTGGCAGTTCCTGCCCCTGCTTGCAGGTGAGTGGGATCACAGAGTTGGAGATAACTTCCTGCAGAGCCAAGTCAGCAGCCAGAAGGTATCAGGGGCCTGTTTTTTCTAGGGAAAATAGGCTTCTAGCCCCTGAGGGGAACAGGACATTTAGCTGAGTGCTGAGGTCAGCAGGAGCTGAAAAACAGAAGCAGGCACTTTTTAGAGAGATGAGAGGCTGCAATCACAGCTGATTCCCAGGAGAGGCCCTTCCAAAGCACCTCTATGATGGCACCTACAGCACTATTCCCCAAATGAGTGGTGGCACTCTGACGTAAAAACCTCCAATTCACATCCTAGAAAAGGTAATACCTACATAATGGCTTCCTAAAAACACCTTGTGCTCTATACTCTGCTTCACATCCTGCTTCTTGTTTAAAATGAAAGGCAAGTTCATGATAAACCATGAGAAAGAAGTTAAGCGATGTGAGATTTAAATTTCCAAAGTAAATGGTGTCGTTTTTTATACACATAGGAACCTCCTCAAAGTATTCCATACAGATTTGAAAAGGAGTTAGGTCTGTATGTAGATATTGAAGTGACTGTGCTATCCTGCCTCTCTTCCTTTGGCCATGCATAAGTATTTCCATAACTGAAAAGCATCTTGAAGTGATTTCCAGAAGCTTGACATCTGTGATGATCTCTGATTCAGCATTTCTCAGCAGGGAGAGATGGTTCTGCAAATCTTCCCATGGTATTGAAAGCTGTAAGTGCTAAAAGCTGAGCTGTGAAGAAGAGACTGTTCACAGGATGGATGTTTTATATTTTTTTTGTGCTTAATGTGATATGCTGAATTGAATGGAGCTTGGAGTGGTACCCTTATAAATCATACCAAGGCACCAGCTCCCCCAGCTGCTGGCAGGTGACTCCTAATGCTGGTACAGAGGTTGGGTTGGTCCCTTCCTGATGCTACAGGAACCCTGCCCAGTGACGTTCACATCACTGGTAAGTAATTCTGTGCAATAGAATGTCATTTTGGAATTAAGCAGGAAGGTAAATTTAGCTTCAAGCTGGAAAAAAATTCATATTGTCTTGAGTGTGTAGATATTTGTTAGAGTGGGGTTTAAAAAAAGTAGGTCAGTATGCTTTGCAAATATTGGTGCAATTCCTCTATAGAACTTTTCATAGCAGTCTTTTTTAAGGAACTTTATCAATTTTTTTACACTGGGTGGTAATTTTCATTGTTATCACTTAGAAGAATTCATAAACATTCATGGCAAACAATAGGAAAATTCATTTCAATTCCCATGCTTTGGTAAATGGTCACTTGCTAGTGTAGGAAAGGGAGATATTTATTTCAGTCTTGTTTGTTGGCTTTCAAATAATCACCCTGGTAATATTTGAAGGTGACTTGCAAATCTTTATATAATATTAGCAGTGGATTTCATACGTTCTTTTGGTGGTTAATCTTGAGGATCTATATGAAAGCATCAATAGCTATTCTTCAACCTTTTACTGAAGAAAACATTTTTCCTCCTTTTTACTGTAGGTATGAAAGATTGACCTAAATAACTCCTTCATGGGGGACTGTAGAATGTGGGACATGCAGTGCCCATTGCAGCATTTCTTAGGTATCCTGAATTGAATCAAAAAAGACTCAAAGACCAAAATAATCAGAGATAATCTCAGCCCAAATAGCAAAATGAAAATGAGCTGTAATAAAATGATCAAATGTCTTGCCAAAACCATCATAATAAGAAATACTTTTGCTTCT
>WEKY01027760.1:41945-73698 GCA_013390045.1 Picathartes gymnocephalus
TTCCTCCCCAAAAGAGAGAGATCTACCTGTGTTATATTGGTTTGGGTTTTTTTCATGCATTGTTATGCATGTACAGCCAGCATTGAAGATGTACAGGTACAATTTGTTATTAGGATATGTAGGGTTGTGACCACATTAAGGAGCCAGACACAAAAAAATCTCTAACCCAAAAAGAAATACTTTCATGCTTCTGAGCCAGATTTTGGTAATAAGATTTGAGGAATAGGATTTAGTTCTGGATTTGAACTAAAAAGTTCTGTATATTTGAAATACTAAGTGGTTTTTTTATGCTTTCTCTATTTAATGCTCTTTCAAAGAAATTTAACTGTAGGATCTGCTCAGCAAATTGCTTGTCTGAAAGAGAATCCAAGGTGCGGATTTTACTGTGTTGATGAACAGAACACATAAAAGTTTGGCATGACCACCTGAAAAGGACTGTGCTTCAACTACAGCAACATTGAATGTTTTATATTGCACATAAGCTAGATGATGGTAATAGTTCATTTTTAGAATCTTATAGGCAATAAAATACTAAAAAACCCCAAAACCAAACCAACTCGAACTATCATAGTTTTACTGCACGTTCTGCTGATAAATGACCTTTGCATATAATACTTCCAAGTGATTTAGTCACAATATAGCTCCTGCTGCATTTTACCCTTCTGAAAAAGTGTTCTCTCCTTCACAAAAGATTATTTAGTTTTAGACAAGAAATAAACAATTGAAATAATTCCTTTGTTCATGTGTGTGAAAGTGCAACAGTAAAAATGGCAAATTATTAACTGGATGACACAAAATTGCTGACATTCAAACATTTTTTTCTGAGATGTTGCAGTCTGTTCAAAGCAAGAATATTGGAAACATATATTTAGAGTGAATAAATTTAACAATACCATCCAGTGAAAAACAACCCCTAGATGATCAGATTTTTATAAAATACATAAATAGTTTCTGAGAATTAGCTGTGGAAACAATATGTCTTATTCCTCTGTTTCCCTTATGTAATAACATTGTGGTCCTGAGGGATGACAAGAAAAAATAGTTTCATTTACTAGGGCTTGAATTTTAGTGGTTTTTAATCCATAATTCTGTGACTATTTTCTATTTGCAATTTTTGTCAAAGACAACAAGAAAAGTCTAGTGATGTTGTTGATTCTATACATCTTTCCATGGTTGTTTGTGTTTTGCTATTCATTCTCAATGTTTCCTTTAATAAATAATTGATATTGTAACATTTACATATTGAAATTTGTAGTAATTTTTTCCTGAGCAAGTGATCAAGTCCGTGCTTTGGAATAAAAACCTCTGGATATATATGTTGACAGTGGCTGCAGATATAAGTCTCATCACCTCTTACAAAGAATACAGAACAACTAATCCTGTATAAAGACCTTACAAAACAGGCATTTTCTACAAGAATCGTGGTGATTTAATTCTTATTTTCTACAAAGATGCAAGATCAGGTTCTGGGAAGTAATAATCTGAACATTCAGTACCATTTCTGCATATACCTATTGTACATCCAAATCCAATGTTTAGATGTTGCAGAACAGTTTTAATGTATCAGTGTTGTTACTCTTATTTCACAAGCCACAGAAGTATTTATCCTGGGAGGAAGGGAAAGGTGGTTTAAACCTGTTTATTCGTCCTATGATGTTTGATGGATGTTAGCTTGTACTTAACTGAGGAAACTTCATCTATAAAGGGAAGTGATGCCATGCTTGGGAACTTTGAAATAGCAATAAGAACAGGGGACTGGGATCTTTGTAAACCAGGAATAGAAATTTAAATGAACTGTTCCGCAACAGTTTAAATTGCAATTTTTCAGTTTCCCTTTGTATTTTTCTGTTTAACAAGCCTTTTTTGTTACACACAACTGAGACAGTGAAAAATAGACAGATAATGGTTTAAAGAAATTATAATATGTAGCTCATATGCCTTTTTTTTTCTTTTTCTTTTTGGTGTCAAATAACCAGATACTGTTTTTTCGGTGCTTTAGTAAGCATTCAACATATCCCTGTATGGAGAATATTGTATTGTTTATAGCTATAATGGTGTTAGATTTTAGTGAAATATTAGCTACGAGTAAGGAGTGGAGGGAACCTTATTTAATATATATATCCCAGGAATCACTTTTTATGGTTTTATATATAAAGAAACCAAGAGAACCTCAGCATAACCTCCACAAAGAAAACTCTTATTGTTATGTTTCATCATTGAGAAATGTTTATGGGTCCCATAAGATTTAACTCACATGTTTAAATAATTTGTGTAACCTTTTGGCCATGTAATTTATTTGATTTATCTGAAATGATTGTAGACAAGAAATTTCACCAGCTCTGCTTTGTTTGAGAGCCTTTTCATAAAGCAGTGGAAAGAAAATAGTTATCAAATTATGTTAGGCTTAAAATTATTGTAAATGGTCCCTACAAAAGCTAAGCAAATTATGGGGTTTACCTCTAATTTCATCCATATTATGTGTTTGGCCTAAATGCTTGGTATAATTTGCTATGAAGAGACAGAATGAGGATTTGCTTGCCAAAAAACCCACATCTTCTTTTTAAGTGAAGGAAATTTGCAACAGCACCTGCATGAATCCACAAGGGGATGGCAGGGAGGCTCCTTTGGGAACCCCCATGTCATGGACAGGCACAGATGCATCCATGTGCTCTCTCAAGTATAGCGACTGCAGTCTGTTTCTCAACATGTTTTTTTGCATGCAGACTTGCCAGGTAAACCTCTTCCCTTTATGTTAAAACTAAATGCTTCAGCATCAGTATCCAGCCCTGCTACAGTTTGATTAATATCAAGAGTACCCTACACGTGTACTAATCAAGCATGAATGTGGTCAGCAAGCTCTTGTGTGCAGCCCTGAATATATTCTGAAAAGTTGCCTGTCTCTGTGCTGACTCTTGAGGTGCCTGGGTATATTTTGGGTATGGCATTGGCTGCAGTACCTCCTATAGGTATATTTTTTTCTCTTCATGTGCAAAGCAGCAAAGCAGAGAAATTATGCAGGCGTGTAACTGCAGAGATGGCAAAAGCTGCTCCTCTCTGTCCTCAACCAGCTCCTCAGATGAGTTCTTTATTTACGTGAGAGGACAGAAGGCACTGATTAAAGGATTGATTTGTACTAATGAAAGGCTTTAAACAAGTTAGAGAGACATCTTCCAAAAAGCAGACCTAAATTGTGCCCCTTCACGTCAAGCCATTGAGGGGGTGTGCACAGCAAATAACTTAGCTTTTCCTCTCGAAGGAGCACACACAAACCAAGGGTGGTCCCAGTCACATTTCCTTCAGGATTTCATAATTTGTGTAAGAAAAAGGAGGACATTGTTGAAATAAAATAATTTGGATATGATTATTTTCAAAACCTGGTACAAAGCAGAAGCAGTCTCAGTGAAGTCAGAGGAATTATTTTGATATAAAATAAGTGCAAAGAGGACTGAAGGCAGAACTGTCAAATTGGTTCTCTTTAGTCTCATCGTGATAAAAGCTCATGACTACTCATTATGCTTTGAAGAAAGATATTCCTAGTGAATTTATTAGTGAAAAGCAGGTGCTTTAATTTGTGATCTTTCCTTGGCAAACATTTTCTGCTAAAATTCCTGAAGGACTCACAGCTGAAAGAATCATCCTGGTAATAACATACTAATGTACCTGGCAATAATGATCATTTTGGACTGTTAACAGTTTATGAAGATTAACAGGACAAATGGTTCAAAAGAAGCAAGCACAGTTCAGCTATGGCAAATCAAAATCTTTTGCCTCTTTTAAGAGAAATTATTACAAATAGGGGAATATTAGGTGTTAATACAAAACTTGGATGATACTTATGATTTTCTTTCACCCATAAGTACATTTTTTACCTTGAAAACCTATCCAACTGGGTGCTTTTGTACTGTTTGCGTTTCCTCTCCATCTTTTAGCACAGTCTTTCTTTAGTGGCTCTGCACATAATAGAGAGTTCCTACTCTGATGTAGGGCACAGAAGCAGTGAAAACTCTCCTACATACAGGACATTTAAATTCTGCAATGATGCTGTAGGATGGAATAGCTCATGGGGCCATGAACAGGTAGTAAAAATAGAGCAAATCTTCATATCCTCTCCTTTCGATTGGCCAGGGCAAAATACCTTATAGTTTCAGTATACTGAGAGAAAGCAAACTTTACTTCAGCTGTGCTCAGAGGACAGCAGATTGCTGTTCCTTGGTCTGCTCAGCTTTACCTTCTTATCTGAGTTGTGTCTACACAGATCTACATAGATCTGTTGAAAGTGAAGCCTGGTAACTAAAGTATGAGCTCAGACTTGATTCGTCTTTGGTGCATCTGTTTCGTGGTAAGTGTTTTGATGAGTGGGAACGGGAAATGTTAACACCTTGTAAGATGATTTGCTATGTGAGAAAACTCCACTTTGCAGCAAGATAAATAGCAACATATCCAACTTTGCAACTGCCAGAGAAGTCTCCCAATAGCCTGCAGAGCAGAGAGGGTAGGTTGCGCTCCAGTGTGCCTAAAAATAATGCAGGAGAGCTGATGATTTGTCACAATGCCTATGGATCACCAAAAGTTTCATTCATGGCCAAAAAGCCTTCGAGACCGAAGTGGTTATAGTTATCTCTTAGAAGAACCTGTCAAAGACACTGAAGTCTATTTATCTTTTACTACATTTTAGGAACATCTTGAATTGTCATATTCCACCTGTTCTCACAGCCACAATGTTTTTCACTAATCAAAAACCATCAGATTTGTAGCCTCGAGGTACGATCAAGGTGTCAAACAGAATTTGATTTTTACCACTTTATATTCCTCTGAAGTGCAGATGACTCTGACTTGGCAGTAATATTCCATACAGAAGCAAATTCTCAGGGCTTCCAGGTACAATAAATGGTCCTCATCAGAGAGTTTGTGCAATACATCTGGACATAACATTGAGGAAGTAAGCCAGAAAGATTTCACTTCGCAATCACAATGTGCGTTTGATGCGAGAAGAAAAGGAGATACAGAGCATATTTAATACAACAAAGGGCAGTTGCATTTGGAATAAAATAGCATATATGAATGTTGTTGTCTTTTGATAATCAAACGTGTCCTTTAAAGTAGTACATGTCATGGTCTTGTTTACCTGTCTGTAAATTTTGTTTAGAAAATTCAGTAAAGCCTCAACCTCAGTGAAGTCAATAAGCCACCTGACAAGGAGCCAAGAGTTTTTTGGCTTTGACTGTTGGAAGAGAGACAGGGTCTCTTCTGACAGTCTGTAGAAAATATCTAGGCTATGATACAGGACACAGTCTTACTTCTAGGAGTCTTGAAGAAACAAAAGACAAGGTATTGCCTCCAAATTCATTGACTACAGCTATTTCAAAGTAATAAGACTTGCACAAAATTTTCTTTTAAGGTTTTTGACAACTTTCATTATTAAAGCCAATTTTGATGAAAATGACTGTTGTTGAATCTTTTGTGCTTTCCACCTACTTGATAGCTCTCATAAAATCTGCAATTTGAAATTTTGAAAATCCCCTGCAGTTCCCTGTCTGTCATGGGTATATTTGCAAAAAATAATTTCTCATAACAATGTATTTACTGTAGTTGGTCTTACTACTGCCTGTATTCCAGTTCATTAATTATTCCTTTTTCTTGACACCTAATTTCTGGAGGTTAAAATCTCATGGGAAGCATTATTATCAGCATATTGCATTTGTTCTCTTGTTTGATATTTGTTGGTGCCATTTTCTGCCTCTTTTACAAGAAATATCAGAGGTGGTAGTTTGCTTCAGTTACTTGTTCATTTTTGAGCTACCTAAATGTTTAATCTTTACAGAAGAAAAAGAAATGTCTTCAAATAGCTTAATTGATAGCGTAAGTGTATCTCAATAACCCTTATTCCTGTCCCTAGCATTTTGCCTGGATGTGTATTTTTGGCTATGTGCAGCAATTGAATTCCTGCTTTCATCAGAGTTTTCCAGTACGAGGTGTCTAGATGTTAATGATAGAGCACTACAGGAATCTTTCTTCCAGAAGGTATAGCCCTTGAATAGCTTTGAGTCATACATTTTAATCTTTCTGGGTTCAGGTGGTCAGCAGGCTATCTATTTCAGCCCCCACGCTTCATTATCTGAACATTAGAGTAGTGCTGGAAAAAGGTAGACCCCCCAATGAATCTTAGGAAAATATTGCGCTGTTCAAATGCATTATACTATTGGTATTAATAAGATGAAAAATTAGACAGTACAAAGCATGCAATGACATTTTTCAATTCACAAAAAGAAGCTTTCTTCAGAATATATCTAAAGGAAAATATGACAGCAGGGAAATAGATCTAAAGGAGGTTTTCTTAAGCTTGTGAACCAAAGAATGATGGTAAAGAATGTAGAGTCTGGGTTAAAATACATAGGTGAAATAGCTGCATATTTCACATAAACAGAAGAAAAGTCTGCATCAAGATTGCCAAATTATATGTTTTTATACAGAGAAGGTCTGCTAAATGAAATTCCAGCATGTTGCAGAGGTGCAAAAGAATCAAAGACTAATTGAAGTATTTCTATTAATGAAAGGACTTAGCATTCCACTCTCTTTAAAAAATGCTGAAGTCCTCTTTATTGGGAGGGATCATATTGCAACAAAGAAAAAAATTGTCAGAGTACTCAAGTCAGAAAATGGGACTACACACTATAAAAAGAAATGGATTCAGTTTAGCACAGTGCATATAGTGCAAAGCTGAGGAAAATATGCATGGTTAATATGGTTTATGGTTTAAATAATGAGTTTCTGGGTATTTGTGTTAGGTAGCAGTACTGGGGAAGGTGGTGTGTAATTTCTTTCTGCAGGTAAAGGCACAGTGGCTCTGCCCCCTGTATTGGGAACAGGGTCACTGCTGAAGCCGAGACCTTCCCCATCCAGGGAAAAGGCCAGTTCTTCAGTATGTGGTTTTTCTTTGTAAATCCTACTGTTAAGGGCAACTCATGGAACACAAAGGCAAAATCTTTAGCATATTAACAAAACTGTTTCAATGGCAGTAGGCAATAGCACCAAGCCCTGTGTTACCAGATTTCTTGTATTCTTCTGTATGACCGAGGGTGATGAACACGTTTTCTTATGGATTGCTCTAACACTGAAAGATCTGTGGTTTGATCACTTAAACATCTATTTCTTCACAATGCTTCTCTAACAGTGGAAGCCTTCACATTGAAACCACTGAGGTATTTTTGAGAAATATGTCAGCAATACTAAGAGATGTTCATTGTTGTCAACAGGAGTTGTGAGAGCAGCACAATATTTTGGTAGGGTATCTATAACAGTAAATCATGCCTGACTTCAAGCAATGAGAAGCCTTCAACTAACTAGCATACCAAGTATCTGTTAAGAGTTTTTCAAAACCCTTAAATCACTTAGGAGGCAAAAGTATACATGTTAAATTTCAAAGCAGTTTAGGCATATTTATAAATAATCTCTTTTCAGCAATATGATTTGGTATTAAAACTCTAGTGCTTTTATCTGAAAAAGACATCAGCATTGCAGAAAATCCAGTAGCTGCAATTATATGTGAGGATAATATTTTACTTTTTGCAATCCATTCTCATTTCAGTCTCTTGTCTGTCTTTTCTGCTCCGTATTCTAGGAGAAAAAGAAAAGACAAACATAAAGAACACAGAAATTACCAGAAAGAACCTTAAACAAATTTCAGGTCCCTAATTTCACTGTTCATATGTAGGTACTCTTTTCTTGAGTGGTGCAATGAAGAAAATAATGCATATGATAAACAAGGGGAATATTTTATGATATGCTAATAGAACTGATTCAGATAAAGAATTGTACCAAATGGTACAGTTGTTCATATTTTAATAACCTTGGGGAGAGTTTTACCAAAACAACTTAGCCGACAGAGTTGCTACGAAATCAGATTAGCACAGTGAGGCTGTGCAAATAAGTTATCACAAGTCCTTTGCACTTCATGGTCTACAGCAAGTACACACAGTCCTACATACCAACCACTGACTGGGCTAGAGATTGGACAAAAAAAAATCACTATTGGCATTAGAAATTGAAAATCTTTTTTTTCTGGATACTTGTTGAGTGGTAACATGGGAACAGCTATTAATCCCACTGCTGTGCTGAATTGAGAGTAAAACCAGAATGGGTTTGATCAACATAAGTAATATTTTGCTGTACTTTATACATCACAATACAGAAGTAGAGAGTCAGAAGACAGGGAGATAAATCTGCCCTGTTCATGGGTCAGAGAGAAGAAAATTCTCATGTAAAAGAGATTGTTGTTATTCGCATGTAAAAGAGATTGTCGTAGTTGGAGAAAGAAGGCTATTCTCTAAGACAGAAGGAACAGGCTTGGAAATGGTTAGAAAGGAAACTGATTGTTTTCCTTCTTGCCATCTAGTTCTGGGGAAATAATTCTTTATGTGAATTTTCTTAATGGCTAAACTAAATACATGTCACCTAAGATATAATGAACTGTTGTTATATGTAATTCTTCTCAGCAGTTAAGCTACAGTGTCACAAACTGTTTTTTAAATTGAAGTATGTCGTTAAAGCATGGCTTAACAAAGTCCAATGGTGATTTTACCATTACTGTATTGCACAATCATTTGAACAAGACAAAAATCAAAATTAGACAGTCATAGTGCACTGCAATAGAAGGTTGTCAATTACACTGGTCACTTACCAAAGGTTTGCTGTTGGTAAAAGGTCTCTCTGCCTCAAGGGGAACCTTGAGAGGTGCCCCAGCTCAAGGGGAGATCACTGGTGCAGACAGGCCCCTTAGCAGGGAGAAGTCAAAGAAGGCTTGCTTAAACTGTCATAATTATGGAATAAAGTGGTTGGCTTGTAGTCAGACTACATGGGGTAGAAAAGGTATGGATGAGACTCCTTGTAGCCACAAGTTTCTTTGTTCCTTGATCAATGGAATCAATCAATTGCATGATCGTGTTCCAAGTTCATCTGCATTGGAGCTCCCTGGGTCACTGCTCCTGAGAGGGTTTTCAGACAACAGATTGCAACTGGAGAAGTTCTTGGCCTGGTTACAGCTCAGCCCTTTGCCTCCTTTGGAGCTTGTACCAAACTGCTCCTAGTTTGATTAAGGAGTTGAGTGTATCCACCACAAAAGACAATATTTAACTGGTTGAGCAAAAAAACCAGAAGTATCAGTAGGATAGGACATAATTTTCCTTCTGAATAGCATATTCAGACCCAAAAAGTATGGCATGAAATACTATAAACCCAAAGGAAGCTGGTCCAAAGTTAGAACACATTGGGTTTTGTTGCCCCTTCTCAAACGTGGTAACACAAGGAAGGGATAAAAGAGCTTTAACACTGATATTATATAAAATAAATAGTCTATATGTCAAGTATAAAGTTGTAACAAAAAATGTTTAGATTTCGGTGACTTGGTAAAAAATCTTTATTTTGATTTATTCCCAGACAGTTTTCAATCTGTCTGTGAACATTGAACCCATAGCATTAATAGGACACTACACAATGTGTTTTCTTCTTTATTGCAGTGTAAAAGAATACAGAAGCATTTGGGGGGAAAAATGAACTTAGGATTTGAGTGTTTTATCTGGCTCTGCTCCAAAACAAATGGAGCACATGGAGGGCAGTTACTCTGGGGTGCTGAGAATATCTGTCAGGCCTACAGTACTGAATGGTCTTTGTTCACCCCTTAGAAGAAATAGTGCAGAGAGATTACATAGGGTATGTAGGATATATTTGTATGTTATGTCTGTATATTCATTGCTGGTTGTTCCAGGAGCAAATTAAGAAGTGAGAAAAGCAGAAGATGACATTATCTTACTTTCCCCTGAATGTTTCTAAATGAAGTCAGCATTTCCTGGGGTGCAACTTGGTGCTCAAATATTTTTGAGGTTCCCACCTGTTCCAATTCTGTCTGAAGCTGATTGTGAAGCTGTTGCATACACAAACAAAAAGTAACATCTGTGCCTTGTAGGAAGGAAGGATAAAAATTTATATATTAGCCCAACATTCATGTTTACTCTACCACTGAATTTAAAATTTCTGTGTTATGGACTCTGAGGCAGAAACAGGTTGGTGGGCTTTAAATGAAGGTTATCTGCAAGGAGAGTCGGATGTTGTTCCTGACAGCTCTATGCCTCTTATTGCTTGTCATGGTTTTTCTAGTTAACTGCAGAGATCCCACGAGATCCACTGCTGGTCTTCTGCTGTGGGCCTCAGTGTCACACCCTGATTTTTTTTCTTTTTCTTTATTTTTGTTTTTCACCTCAGTGTTGTTGGACAATGGCAATACACTGAAGAGAGTAAAATGGGGTTGTGTTAATGTAGCAACCCATGTGTCACATATTGCTGTTCCTGCTCAATAAAATGTATGTGCTTTGCTCTCTTTTTTAATGGCTTGTCCATTAGAACGGCCTTAATATTCTTCATGGGTCTTATTCGAGATAATTTTAAAAATCTAAATACGAGAAAATGTATTCCCTCCTTGATCTGCTTTAATGGAAGTTGTGCCTAGGGATGAGAGGACAATAGATCTTCCTGTGTCTGAGTGAGATTGCTTCTTTGGAGATTCAGAAAGGTGATTTGTCTTTAAAATGATGTTGTTCAGAACTGCTTTGTTTATTTCTTAAATGCAATAAACCAGAACTGCCAGTAACATAGAAGCAACCAGAATCTTAGAAAAATACTCAGGTACTTGGAAATTAATTCTAGGAATCTTGGAATGTGGGATTTACAGGTTTACAGCATGTGCAAAAAGAAAATCTTAGAGCTGGAAAGTAATCCAGGCACAAAGAGATTCTCTCTACTTTCAAGTGTTTATTTCCTGTGTCCTTCTAACATCTGGCAATAAAATAAATTCTAAAGATTGAAATGCAGCACCAGGACTTAATTTTTCAGAGTGAATGTAGTTTAAGTGAGTTGCTGTAAATGCATTGGAATGAGCAGCAAGAAAACATAAAAACTAAGTAACTACTTACTAGGATGGATCTGCTCCCATGCT
The DNA here is from genome assembly GCA_013390045.1 of Picathartes gymnocephalus. NCBI lineage: Eukaryota > Metazoa > Chordata > Aves > Passeriformes > Picathartidae > Picathartes > Picathartes gymnocephalus. Next base: position 52,930 of record WEKY01027760.1, read on the forward strand.
CTCTCTGCAATAAAATATCAAGCTTAGAAACCATCTTTTAGTGTGGTAGCTTATGTATTCCTAGGAGGACTTGATAGGTTTTGTTGCTTGGGTTTTTAATGCCTTTGAGGTATTCAGAGGTGTTCAGGCCTCCCTTTTTGTTGTTCATTCTTTGCTTATTTGTCCCCTGTACTGGGTGCTGGTGAGGCAGATCCTTGAATTCCTTATTTTGTTCTGGGCTCCTCACTATGGGAAAGACATTGAGGTGAGGGACACAGAGGTCCAGAGGAGGGGAATGGAGCTGGAGAAGGGTCTGGAGCACAAATCCTGGGAGGAGCAGCTTGAGGGAGCTGGTGGGGCTCAGCCTGGAGAAAAGGAGGCTTGGTGGAAACCTTATTGTTCTCTACAACTCCCTGAAAGGAGGGTGGAGTCAGGTGGGGATTGGTCTCTTCTCCCAGTAATAGGACAAGAGCAAATCACCTCAGGTTGTGCCAGGGGAGATTTAGGTCAGATTTTATGGAATATTGCTTCATAGAAAGGGTTGTCAAGCATTGGAAGAGTCTGCCCAGGAAAATGGTAGAGTGGCCATACCTGGAGCTATCTAAAAGAGGTGTAGATGTGGCACCGGGGGACATGGTTTGGTGTTGGACTTGGCACTGTTACACTTATGGTTGGACTTGATGATCTTACAGGTCTTTTCTGACCTAAATGATTCTATGATTCCATATTTAACAAACATTTATTTATTAGACAATTGCCTGATTGCATCCCTGTATGTTGAACTTTGTATTCTGCCAGGGGTTCTCACAGGAGATGGTAAGATTTCTGAAATACTGATTCAGTTAAAATACTGATTCTTAAACTCTCAGTAGTTGGTGCCTCCTGCTCTGAGAAGGAAGTAACTTTTGTTCAGTGATAGAAATGCAATTGGCTACAACACTGAATACCACGGGATACATACTGGCAGCTGCCCTGAATAAAACGTGGTGCAAATGCATCAAAGAGCAAGCAGAGCAAACGTTACAGGTGAATTCCTGTGGTGAGAGAACTAGTCTCATGTCAGTAAAACACTGGTATATACCAGCTTTGGTGGCCTTCCTTATAAGATATGCTGTGTTAAACAAGTGATTTTTCATCAAAGGTAATATAAAAACCAAAATGGAAAACTATTTACTTCACTAGCCACCTGCTTCCAAGAAATGTATTCACCATAACAGTTTGGTATAGTTCCTTCACAATACAGGATTGTTGTACACATTTTTTCTACCTAAAGTGTTAAGTTACAATTCAGTTCTCTTGGCCTCCCCAATTTTCAATGCTTATTTTTTTTATATGTTATTGTTATTCTATAACCTGTAGGGTGCAGTTAGTTTTATTCTCCAGATACCTTATCTCTAGTCCTTCCCCAGCGTAACCACTGTACATAAAACTTTTTGCAGACCACTTCCCCCGAGATATAAAAATATTGTTTATGAAAAGAGCAGGGGGAGAACATAAGGTCTATCATTGTATAAATCATTTCAGTCATGACATGGGAAATATTTTTAAAAGGAAGACATATCAATAACTGAATAGATTTGGGGGGAAAAAAGTGTTTCTAACAGGAAGCTTTTAAAGCCTTAAGGCTGAAGTTGAGGGGGCAATGTTCCTGGAGCCCCATTTAGCAGCTAATACAGAATAGGTCTCGTTTCATACTGTTCACTCACCACACAATCACTTTGCTGGATGGAAAAGTCAGGATGCAGATTCCATCCTCCCTGAAACGAGAGTCACAGAGCCCTCTCTGCATGTGTGTCTTGCCTCCATAAACCTGGCCACGGCTCGTGCAGGCACAGCTTTTGTAGCTACAAACTGAGACGTCAGATGGAAGCTGACATTTTCCTCTCACACAAGTCTGTGCAAATGCTAAGGCCCATGGCACAGCACTTCCCAAGCAGGTGGTACAGGGATGCCAGTAGGAGCACATCCCAAAGGCATTTCTGCAGCATGGAATAACTCACTCAACCTGCTGGAGGTTTCTAAATGAAAGATGAAGATACTCTGTTTTGGACAGCTGTTGCCACAGATTCCTATTTTTGGGTTTGTTCCATTCCATATTAATCATTTACCAATATGGTCCGTATCATTTACATAGCTGATGGCTTTGGAAAAAAAAAAGAAAAACCCAAACGAAATTCTTCCAGTCAGCATCATTTTTCTACTATAAAAGAATGCTCAGAGAATGATAAATTACACCTCTTTTTCTTCTACTTCTTAGTCTCCTTTGAGAACAGCAAGTGATTACTACATCACGGACTTCTAGTTTTAAAGTCACAGTTTCAAAGTGTTTCTGCTAACTCACATGTTTTTCTCCAGCTACAGCTATTTCAGGTCTGTAGGTAGCTCTGTTTACTAAGTGCAATGCAAACCAGTGAAACATTATGCTGTACTAAACAAAGCTTTTCCTGTCAAAAGCCTGTTCATTAATAACACTTTACTATGAACTTCATTTCTAGCTGAGCACCATAGCCGTTTTCCATGCAATAACAAAAATTTACTAACTCTTTTTCTTTTTTTTTTTTTTTTTAATTTGGTAGTGTTTTATCATCTTTGGTAGAAGAATTACAAATCTAGCCAGTTAAGCCATAATTTTTCCAAGTTAATACTGGTACCCTTGTTCCTGAAGGATACTTAATATCTTTAATTATGCCCATTGTTTACTGAGGAAACAGCAGCATGGCACTTAAAAAGCCCCTTTGCCTTATAGTTAAAGGACAAAGTTCATGCAGTTGATGAAGGAGTGTCTGCATGCAGGTGTCAAACTTCAGTGCAGCTATTGCTCTGTTTTTACAGCTGTTGATCTTTCACACCTCTCAAGCAGACCATGCTGTGCAGGAATTGATATGTGGAAAATAACTGGGCACTGTGATCAAGTATCACTACCATCGTAATTCTTCTGCAGCTTTTCAGGATAGTGTTTATGTTTTCTTTCCACTTGTTTTAGATTAGTTACAAAAAGAATGAAATTGGTCTGATTATTTCAGGTGAAAAAGAGTCTTAGTGCCTGCTCTGTATACAGTTATGGTTTGGTTGTTATTTTTGTTATTTGGGGTTTTTTTCTCCTTTTAATTTTGCTTATTATTATTCCAGTTGTGTAATTTTTGTTTCTAAGAAGATGAAATTCAGGTAATGATCTAAGAATATTTTACTCAAACCTTGATGAAGACACTTGAAAATTCCAGAAGAGAAACCTCTTTGAAATAATTAATTCCAAATCTTTACATAGCCGTGATGAATATTGTGACAGTGCTAAGAATGAGATAATAGCAGCTTTGTTGCCTATTTGGTAGAGGCATTTCTCATTAAAATAGCTCATTGCACCATTTTAGGGTGGTGTTAAGGCCAAATACAGAGTCTTCAAGACAGCAAAGGATGTTTTCATCAGATATAGTAATGTCTGATGAGTCACTAGAAAAAAAGAAAAAAAAGTGTGGAACCAGATCATTTTTAAATATGACATTGCTTAGAAGGAAAAAAAGTCAGAAGGTTTCCAAACCAGCCTGAAAATGGTACTAAAGGTAGGGGAGATGGCCCAAAAGTGATCGTGAAGGTTACAGCCTCTGCAGTCCCTTGGGGAGAACAGGCCAGCATCTGGCCCAGACCCTGTGAGGTGCCTTCCATCACTTGGGTTAAGACCTGACCTGAAATTTAGTCCTGGAATTAAAGCTGTTTCTCCAGAAGTTGAGTCTTCTTTCTCATGGCTCTTGCCATTCAAAAGTCATTGCAGAAATGAGGAAACAGTTTATTTTCTGTAATACATTACCAATAATAAGCTGCAGTTCATAAGAAAGCATAGTAGCATCTCTGGTGTAAATGATTATCAGGCAACTGGGTGTATTCTAAAATTAGACCCTAATGCTGCCAGATCTGATCTCTCTTTCTGGCTTTGGGATTTTATAAACATAATTCATAGGTGTTGTAATTTTCACAGAGGGAAATAGGACACAGCTGTACATCATCACCCCGAACTCTCGGAACACTTAAGCATATACATCCCATTAAAAACACATTTTTCAGCAAATCACAAGGAAAATATTCCCTGAACCTGCCTCTCTCTCATAAAATTGAATCAAATTAATAGCGTAAGTAGTTCAATTTTTGTGTTATTCCTTGTCCATTTTATTTTAAAGGAAGAATTAATTTTTCTTAGGGTACCCTTAAAGAAAGAAAACTATTATCATAGAAAAGATGGAATTTACCTGCCCTTTCCAACAAGAAATCTGGGTTTAATGCTTTCATTGTTATTCATGCCATAATGTTTTATGTGACTTTCTAAAATATGCAGTCTTGGATATGGAAGTATCTCTACCCTAGGGCTGGCGGACTGGTAGCTGAGGTTGAAATAAAACTTAAATCTTTTTCTCTTTCCATAATGCACACTATTCATGCTTCATAAAACTGTGCTGTTTGACACTTCTCCAGAAAAATGCAGTGTCCTGATGATGTGCCATGCTTCATTATGTTAGCAAGTTCTGTTCCTTGGAGTTAATCAAAAGGCCCGCGGAGTTTTCTCACGTCTCTTTATGGAAGTTTCTTTGCTGAAGGAAGATACTTTACATCCCTCTGAAATTGCATTTAAGAGCAATTCCATAAGTGATGAGGAGCGTGATAAGGTCAGAGCAGTGGGGTGCAGCAAGGAGGTGGCCTGGTTCTCCAGTTGTTTACACAGGTGCTCTGCTGATGTGATCCTGCTGTCCTTGGGGGCCTTGTGTCTGCCTTGGGACCAGGCTGCTTTTCAGTGGTGCCACCAAAGCAGAACTCCCCAGCTGATCTCTGCAACTGTGGCCCATGTAGAAGGACTGCATGGATGCAGTTCCAGAGCAGAAGTAGTAACGCAGTAGGAAAAAAGGACAAATTAGTACAATTATGCATGTACTCGTAGAGGAATATTATTTTATAGCTTTAGAACCATAAGAATGTATTCAAACATCAAGCTGGTTGTTACTTTGGTGCTTTAGAACATTTCAAGTTCCCAGTCAGGAAGCTGGGGTTATATATGTCACTGATGTTTATGCATGTACTTTCCTTATTCCACTTTGTATTTACAACACATATTTTCCCTTGAGTTATTTCTGGAACCAAAATCCATCTTTAATCAGATATAAAAAGTCTACCAATACAATTTTTATGTGAGAAAGGTTAGCTTCTGTTCTTCTGAAAGTTAAGAGGTGCTTCATTCAATATAAATCAAATCTATGTCATCTCAGAAGTCCCACTGGACTTCTGATCTCTTTTCATTTTCTACCAAAAAGACTAATGAGGTCACCCTCTACTCTGACATCACTCTTTCCTCTTCCTGCAGAAACTACAGCAGAAGTCCCGTTGCTGTGTGAGAGGAATTATCCCCCAATATAGTACCTGTGGATGCTGTGAAGGGCAGAAAAATCTTTCTTTGCACCAAAGGCAGAACACCAGAGAATCACAGAATGACTTTGGCTGGCAGGGACCTTAAAGACCATTTAGTTCCAACCCCACTGCCATGGACTAAACCAGGCTGTCCAGGCCCCCATCCAGCCTGGTCTTGAACACTTCAATGTATGTCAAAATCATTTGTATCTTCCTGTAAACCCAATGAGTACAAATTTCCTTTTTATAGGAAAACACTATTTTATTTCTTTTATCTTTCAAATAATTTTTAATAGGAAGTCTTTTGTATTTACATTCTCTAAGCATCTGAGTTAAATCCTCAATTCTACTTGGCTAATAAGTCTAGCTGAGGCCTAATCAATCATTAGCTTAGACTGAGACTGAAAATCTTAATAGCAACAAGTATTTGGAGAGAATTTGCCAATTCAATTTGCCACTCAAGTCTCACAGCCTTGCCCCAAGCATCAGCTAGGAGGGGATTTTTCCAAGGTTCCTTGTAGTTTAACAAATAATAGAAATTATTTTTCTATCAATCTCAAAAAGAGAAATGGACTTTTCTTCTAAAAGTGAACTAAAACACATTTTGCCTTTCTTGTTCACTTTTCAAATAATAACAAAACCAGCTACATAAAAAACCATGCTGAAAGTCAGAGTTTGTTATTTCTGCTTCTTCATCACTGAATTATGTCAAATATCAGAGCTCTGGATATAGCATTTGTCAGCTACCTGCTGCTCCAGAACAGCAGAGGGAGCACAAAACACTTGGTTTTCTTTAATTTCTTGGTGATGGTGAGATTAACTTAAAAATGACAGTCACAAAGCTTGCTAGAACCCATAGGGCTTCATCAAGTTATATATTTTTCTAATTGTCTGATCAGAACTGTTGCTGATGATATCTCTCATCTCCCAGAAAATCACTTACAACTTGCAGGTACTGCTTGTTTTCATCAGGAAATCTGTCTAACCTCTTTGTATTGAGTTTGACTTTTATTTTTCAGCTGTACTTTATATACCACATCTTTTCATCACTACCCAAAGGTCCAAATAAATGGTGAAATAGAATTATGTGCAATTTTCTACTTCAAAATAGACTACCTTGGCTGATGTAATTCAGGAGCAAGTTAGCATCACGATCTTGTCAATCCAGTTTTTATATCTTTTCTGTGCTATACAGCTATGTGTGTGTTCTGAAGCTCTTGAAATATCTTCTTCCAGCTTTACTGCCTGAGGCCACAAGTGTGCAGAGCAGTTCTGTCTCCCAAAGAATGTCAAACATAATGAAAAAATGAACTTGCAAAAGAGCTGATTTTTGTATGCCTTCCTGCTTGGTTCTTCTGCCTGCTCTTTTTGCTTCCCCCTGTTCTCCTAGGTTTTATTTTCTGCTTTTGGAACTGTATCCAAAGCTTCCTCAGAATGAATTGCTTTTAAAAATCTTCCTCATAATGAGGCTTGTCACACAAATGGAGCATTGCTGAACCCTCACAATGTGGCACAGGCTGACTCAACTTTTCAGTGCTCACTCTCAGAATTAGCATTCTTGCCTAACAATGGCTTTCATCCCTCCTCCTTCTGCTGCCGAAGATTGTGACCTGATATGTTCAAGAAATCACACTCACAAAAATGAATGGAAGTAGGAGGATTAAAGGGAAGGTTAACCTCACAGAATAGGAGCACTTTAAAGCCGGGCTATCTTCCTTATCCCTTGGACCTAAGTATTATAGGAGAAGCAGGAGAGTGAGTGATCTTGCATTCAGTGGCAAAGGCGAAGGCGGCTTTCCTCCCAGTGGGGAAAGCCTGTGTGCTTTAAGGGTAGCTCCAGGAAAAGGGCTTGGTGGCCGAGGCAGACGGGGCTGGGCCACAGCTGCACATGCTGCAGCTGCACCGGCGAGGGCAGAAGTGCTCAGCACCGGCTGAACCTCTCGGAGCCTCTGGACCTCTGACCGCCCGGATCCTGCAGGAGAAAAGGCGTGAGATACCTGCTTTGAACTGGTGGATGCTGGGAGAGGATAGGCTAGGCTTGAAAGCCTTTCTGCCAGCTCCCTGAAGGCATTAGAAGGAAATAGAATAAAAGAGAGCAGCCTCACTGTTGGTGTTCTGAGAATGGAACAGTTCTGGCTGGAGCTCACACCCAAATTACTGGTGCTGAGCAGCCCCAGGGTCTGTGTCTGCCCCGGAGTGCAGCAAATCTTACAGGTTCTGGAGAGTTTTGGAGGGCAGTCTTCTTCCCAAAGGGGACACAGTGAAGAAGAAAAGAGTGAGAATTTATCTGAAATACTGGATTTCCATTCTGCATGTAATCTTAATCTTGTAGAGAAAGGAAAGAGGGACAAATGGAGGAGGGAAACGTACAGGGAAAAAGGAAAGGTCATCAAGACTCCAGCTCAAATGAAAATTTAGTCATTAAATTTTTTTTTTTTTTTAAATAATCAAAATAACTTTTCTGTTTAAACCTTTAGAAATTATGTGTTACCCCCCAAGTGTGCTGATCTGGCAAACTTGCTCTTAGGCTTTCAGCCAGCTATGATGGGTGCTAGGAAAGGCCTAGCAGCCCCACCTCAGCTAGGAGTCTCTGATGTGTTGTATGGTATGCACGACATCCTCTGTTGTCAGTGTAAAAGTCTGATGGCTACACAAGATCTTTTCATATCTTGGCTTCTTCTGCTTAATATTTTGCAAAAGCAAGCAGCCTAAAGGCACTGTGTATGGCACACAACATCGCATTTCTTCCACGAAGTTTTAATCCCAGTTTGTACTGGTGACCTTGCAGAATCTTTGAAAACCTTCACGGCTTCACTGATTAAGCTGATGGACTGATGGTTTTCTGCTTTCTATGCAAAAAATGCATAACACCTTGCTTGATTAGACATACAATTGCACAGAATTATTAGCATTATGGAGTAGAAATTATGAAAGTGCAATTTATGATCGTCTGGCTCTCAGACTACTGCACTTTATTAAAACAAGAGAATATTTTGGGGAAGAAAAATAGGATGCAGGATCAGGGTAGCTGATCTCATATGCAATTCCACTTAAGGCAAAAACAAAGCATGCAAAAATTAGCCCAGAATGATTAACATTCGTGGGGTTATAATCTATACTGAAAACCAAATGCTATGAAGGAAATTATTAGACAACCTTAATTAAAAACATCACTACCATCTCTCCATTAATAAAGGCACTTGATCTGAGTGAAAGAAAATGAAGTTAATGGTATAAACTTTTGAAATAAAAGGAAGATTGTACAACCTAGTGCTGGGGGAGATCTTCATCCCTCCCCTCCTCATAGTCCCTGCAGCCCCATTTCACCTAGTGGTGGTGGATAATCATGAATTTGGCAAAGATATACATACCCCCTCTATCACACAGAGGAAAAATTAGAGCAAAAATACCCATTACCCCTAAGTTAGATGAGGAAAGAGAGGGACAGAAGATGCAGAAAGGCTGGACTCCCTGCCAGCTGGAGGAGGCAGATGAGGGGCTGGGCAGGGAGCAGAGCTGACCTGGCAGCCCTGTTTTGGGAGGGAGCCAAGCCTGGCTGTAGCCGTGAGCTGGACCCTGACAGGGAGCACCAGGCAGGTGTGGCCTTAGACAGTTCCTGGCTGGCTGAAGCAGAGGTCAGCCCGAACAAATTTGATTAACTTCTCCTAAGAAGGGACAGTGACAGCTGACAGGAGTGCCACAGCAGACATAATCTCCTTGGACTTCAAGAAGCTTTTTGCCAGGGTATGCCTTCGAAGGCTGGGTTTTAAAACTGGTATTGCAGGCCAGATTTTACTAGTTAAATCAGCATCAGAGTGAAGCGGGGATGTTGAAAGCTTGTTTAGATTTCATGCTAATCACCTTGGCAGTGACCCTTTAAAATCAAAAATAGTTTTAAAATAGACTTTATACTGCTTGCAGCTGTAATTATTGCCTATACTTACCCAAGCAGAGGAGGTTGACTTTAGTCAGAAAGATGATCTTTATAGGTTTAATTAATTCTTAATAAAAGAAAAATAGAACATATGAAAGCAGACAGCCCAAGAACTTAGAAGCAAGCCAAGAATTTCATACTTAGGGTCTGGGTCTTGTAAACACAAGCATCAGAGTAAACTTATTTACACGTGTGAAAATCAATGATTTTTGTCTTTGTAATTAAAACTGTACTTAACAGTATGACTATTTTCATTGTGGGATGTTTTGCCTGCTTATTCCAGTAAGAGTTATATCACCCCTGGCAGGCAGGGAAGATCTCAGACTGCACATAGATGATAAAGGCACAGTGACATTGTTCTCTTATCAAGGTTTGGGCTGCCCAAGCACATCCTGTGTCAGGACAACATCTTGAAGCTCTTCTCATAGAATCATCAAATCACCAAAACACCACTGTAAAGGGAGCTCTGAAGGTCTTTTAGTCAAAATCCCAGCACAAAGCAGGACTCTAGCCACTGTGGGATCAGGTCAGCTCTGTCTTAGTCTCACTGGGCTGTGAAAAACTAATTTGCAGATTTGACAGCCTCCCTGTGCAATGTGGTCCCGTGCTGCACAACCCACACAGCTTTGCTGTTATTGCTTTGGTTTAGATCTTTTTAAAATTATTTACCTATAGTGTTTGATGTCCAGGAATCCATGAAAATTAGTTCAAAGGAGGGAAACCTTTATAAAAAAGCAGAGCCATCTTCTTCTATTGTTTCCTACCTCAGAAGTATGTTAAGGCTGGATTGTCAGCCCTGAATAGAATTTGTTGCCTTTTGCTGATTTCATCCAGCCTACTAATATTGTTGGTGGGTTTTTCTTGATTGGGTTGGTTTTTTTATGTTGTTCCCACTTAATTAGTACAGTGCATTGTCTTGGGGCTATTTGAGGATGAAAAACAAGACTTTAATGATAAAATACAGGAAAAAAAGACAGGCTACTCTTGTCAGTGTCAGCAAATAAATAGCATTAATCTGTCTTCATTACTGCCATGCATGGTGTAACACAAGAGCCCAGCAGGTGGAAAGAGGTATAATATCTTTTAACCACTCTACAAGTGCTAAGAATTAAGCTGAAACTTAGACTGTAAATTTTTCTTTGATCAGCAAAGAATTATGACAGTTATTTTGTCTTCAGAAGCTTTCTGACGTCTTTGCATTGGGATACTGAGGGAGTGCAGACTGTCTGACCTGACCTGTTGTCACCAGTTCTCAATGGGAGGTGCCTCACTGCCATTTGTGCCTTTGGAAACTCTGCTCTGTCTGCACTGTGGAGTGGGATGCTCATTTCAGCTGGAGTTATATCTCTGCCCTGCTATATTATTTAAAAATATGAAGTTTTAATTAGCATGTAGTTATGTTTAAGAGTGCTTCAAAATATGTCATATCCTTAAAGGCTTTCAGCAAACGGATGTTTGGTTCCCCCCCTCCCCACCTCCAAAATGAGTTATCCAAGCAATTTGTGCCAAGTGTTTTTGAGAATAAAGGTTGAACACACACAACTAGCTTATGTGGCAGTGTAAATCAGAACCGTGCAATTCACTTCAGCAATTTACATTATCTGAAGATCCAGACTATTAATTATTGGAAACCTACCTATTTAAAAGCAGTTTTTTAGTCACTGTGACATCTAACCATCTGGCTCCAGTTTCCCTCGGTATGTACTTCCAGGCATGAATACTAGGAAGCTTTGTTAAATATGCAGATTACCCAGGCAGCGTGCAGGGGATGGTGACAGACAAAACTTTCTTTTCACAGCTTATTTCTTTGCAAAGGTGTCTTGGTTAAACTTCACATACCAATCTGAAATGGATTTGATTTGCTGGTGCCTTTACTATGGCTTTTACTACAGTTGAAGATTTTAACTGCTGGGACAAGGGAAAGAATATGCTAGCTGTTGTCATCATTTGCCACAGCAGCCAATCTCACTGTGGAGGCAACAGGAGAGATTGTTTAGGGACTGCCTGTGAGCTTGACCCCTTTAGGCAGTCTGTTGCTCTGGCACATCTCTGTAACACATAGGTGTGATCTGTTTTGGGAAGAATAATGGCTATTAAAGCACTAGCCCAACAAAGTGCACATCGTGGCCTATTTGGAACTCTCTTGTTGGAGAATGCATGTGTTGGCGTTGCGTCTCCCAGGCCGTGTGTGCTCATAGATCACAGCTCTGGCACTGCTGGGCATCTCATTCCCAGGGAAGATGCTCTGGCCTCCACAGCTGCCCTTGCTGCCCCTGACAAGGAGGTTGAATCAGCATCCTCACCCTGCAGAGCTGATATCCCAGAGTATCATCACCAAGTGAAAAGCAGGAGCTCTGAACCCACAGAGACCTTGGTTACCTCTAACAGGCTGCCTGCCAGGGTCAGCAGAGCTCCTCAGCCCCAGCCTGAGATTCATAACATGCTCTTTCAAAGGGCTCCGACACAGGGACTGTAATTTTCTTTACTGCCACAGAACTGCCTCATTTATAAAGTAAGATCTAGTGTTTGAACACAGAGTTCTGTTCTCCCGAGGATATGATTTTACCCAGCACAATATTTCCTGAGGCAACAAAGTTATTGACTGCAATACTTTATGTTGCTGCAGAAAAGAACCCTCTATAAAATAACCTTTAATTGTCACCCTGCTTTGTTTTGTATCTTTAGGAAAGCATTTAGAAGGGGCTATGAGATCCAGAAGAACCTCGAAGAGCTTTGCACTAGTCCACTACTTTTTCCTTTGTTCCTGCTGAGATTTCTCCATTCGTCAGGTGTGGAGACAATCTGTGGTCCTGGAAAGGGATAATGTGCTTCTCTTTCTCTACAGTCCCAGAGACTGTCTCCCAGGACTCTTGCCATCTGACATCCCCTGTAGCAGAAAATGCCCTAAAGTTTCTCTGCTATCTCAGCTGCGAGGATATCACCACTCTTGTTGATAAAGCCTGAAGTCAACCCATTCAACTTGATTAGGAGCTGAGGGGTGATTTTTAAATATTGCTAATTAAAAAAAAAAAAAAGAAAAAAAGGTATCTGCAAAGTTTTTCCTATAACCCCAGTTTTTGTGATGTCTGTGATATCCAGTTAGACTTAACTATCTCATCAAGGCTAATGGTATAAAAGTGGCTAATTTTGAGTTCCTTAAGACTGTTCTTAGAAAATGCATTTCCTATTGCCACTCTAGTTTTTCTCTCACCCCAGTGTAAAACAGCTATTGAGTTTCTGTAGCTTAGACTCTTACATATGTGTTACTAATTCAGTGAAAGGGATGTATCTGTGTAAAGAAAAATACCTTAGATCCTGTTAAGACCCTCTTCACCCCAAAATCTGTGACACTGTTGAAAAATCTCTGGTCTTGATGTGTGCAGCTGAATTTCCCAACTCGGCATGTGCATCTAACAAAACCCATCATCAGCCAATTGGAAGTCTGATTTTTGAGGACCATTGAACACTGAACATTTCAGGGAGCTGAAATTACAGAAACAATTGTGTTAAATAACTTTGGACTGATGGTGTGTGAACATCAGCCCTCCCAACTTCTCCTTTCTTATTTTGGTTGGAATCTGACAGTGCGCAGGGCTATGTTAGGAATACTTTAGGGAGTGTTGATATACTTCAGAAATTCTGGCATTTCTTCATCTATCTGTGATTTATGCCTGTGTTTTATGGCTCCATAGGCTGAATAGCCTCATATTTGCAGTTCTATTTGATGTTGAGAAGAAAAAGGGCAGGGTATGTTTTAATGGAGGTGAAGCATCTGAAACTCCCCTCACATAATTCCAATTCCACTTTCAGTCAAAGCAGTGCAAATCAGGAGGCACAGCATTTCCCATTCCGTAGTGCTGGACATATGTCAAATATAAGAAGCAGTTTACCTAAGACAAATAACAGACTGTATCAGAAAATCTGCCTTTGTTTATTAATCAGGTGAGTAGTTTATTTGGCGTTTTTATTTGGCACAGTGGAAAATGATAATATTTGTATTACAGTGAGACCAAAGGTTTCAACCCCTCCTTAGGAATCCTGTAAAGCATGTGAACAACACTGAGTTTTTAGTCTGAAGCTGGTCAGTTGATACCTGATGCCAGTCCACAGGTTGTGCTCTCATGCGTTGTGCTGACCACTGTCACAGAGGTGCTCAAAATCACCTCACCCCGTGAGTGAGTGAGGTTTTATTTGGAATCTCAGCATCGGCTGGGGGAAAAGCAGATCGAGAGCAACCACTGAGAAAGACTTGGGGGTGCTGCTGGGTGAGAGGCTGGACATGAGCTAGGGATGTGCATTTGCAGCCTGGAAAACCAAACATGTGCTGGGCTGCAGCCAGAGCCCCGTGGGCAGCAGGGCAGGGAGGGGATTCTGCCCCTCTGCCCCGCTCTGCTGAGAGCCCACCTGCAGGGCTGCACCCAGCTCTGGGCTCCCAGCACAGCAAGGACAGGGAGCTGCTGGAGCCAGGCCAGAGGAGGCACCAAGGGGATCAGAGGGGTGGAGCAGCTCTGCTGTGAGGAAAGGCTGGGAGAATTGGGATTGTTCAGCCTGGAAAAAAAGTCTTCAGCATGACCTAATTGCAGCCTTTTCAGTACCTGAAGGGAACAGACAAGAGAGACAGAGAGAGACTATTTACAAGAGTGACAGGACAAGGGGGGGCGGTATCTGCAAACTGGAAAAGGGCAGTTCTAGAGTGGATATAAGGAAGAAATTCTTTACTGTGAGGATGATGAGGCACTGGAACAGAGAAGCTGTGGCTGCCCCATCCCTCAAAGTGCTCAAGGCCGTGTTGGATGGGACTCTGAGAAACGTGGTCTAGCAGAAGGTGTCCCTGTCCATAGCAGGGGGTTGAAATTAGATGATCTCTAAGGTCCCTTCCAACCTAAAATATTCCACGAGTCTATGATATTTTATACAGGTTTTGTTCTTGTCTCTGCTAGCACTCTAGATCAAATGTCACACACTGATCCTGGTGTAAATTTTTAACATGTGATGACTCTTTAAATGCCTGTGCATGGTCTCAATGGTCTCCCTTAAATTCACAGATGAGCCTATTCACAGTACAGATGAGTGCACCTGAGTGAGGCCAAAAAGCTGCCAGTGGCTTGGTTGTCTTGCCACGCTTAGAGGTAACCCATCCCATTTGTCTACCCAAGAGGAAATATAAAGCAAACACTGCCTAAACCCTGCAAGCAGCCAGGTGATCCTTGTTTTAGAACTGCAAACTTGCTACCTGCAGTGAGCACAGAAGAGGCTTAAAATATTTGCTATGTAATATGAATATTAAATGTAATGATTAAAACCAGCTATGTAAACATAAGGTAATACAGTAGCTTTAACAGGCATTTCTGCAATCCTGCCCAAGCACAGGTGGAAATGCAGACTGAATTGTGCAAACCAAACCTCCACAAAATAAAACATAAATGGTGATGTATTGTGACAAGGTGGTTAACAAAGTGGAAAGATGAACACCTGTCTCCTGCATATGGATTGGCAGGTACAGAGGAAACTTGGAGTACTTGAGGGTTTATGGAGAAGTTTGCAGAATATTCACAGTGTAAAATCTTGCCCCAGTCCTATTTCTGAAACTGGACCTTTTCCCACAGCTATTCTGAAAGGATGAACTGATTGAGGAGGACAAGATAGTTTCTTGTATGCCTGTTTGGCAGTACAGAGAATTTATATTCTGATCACAGAGTGGAAATTATTATGATTTAAAGTTAAGAGGTCTAGAAGTAAGAATTGGAAGGCCCACAGGGAAAGTGGTGAAGGAATGTGAAAAGAGAGGCTGTCATTCTAACAAGAAATATGTTGCTAATAAATAAATAAATAAATAAATAAATAAATTCAATCTGTTAGATTTGGATGTTTTCTATTGTCAATTATTAGAAGACCTAAAACCAACATGTGATAAAAGAGGTGTTCTCTGTTGCTTTTTAAAAAAATTTTTCCATCTCTGATATTGCAGATATAAACGTTTATTTAAAAGAGGGAGAGAGAGAGATTTTAAGAAATTGCTCTCAAATTTTTTTGGAATTATATCCAGACATTTGAATAGAAAACAGAAAACAACATCTTTCTCCTTTTTTGAC
This sequence comes from Picathartes gymnocephalus, assembly GCA_013390045.1. Lineage (NCBI taxonomy): Eukaryota > Metazoa > Chordata > Aves > Passeriformes > Picathartidae > Picathartes > Picathartes gymnocephalus. The sequence continues at coordinate 68,320 of WEKY01027760.1, forward strand.
AACAGCAATATGTCTTTCATATGTGCATACAGTAGAAGCAAGATACTGGTGAGTCAAAGATTACATTTAAAATTAGGAGTACACACATGTGAGGCCTTTGGAAGAAGAAATAGTCAGCTTAATAAAACAGTAATTTTTTGGGCTGAATTTCTGTTCTCATGCTTGAATGTTATTGCATCCTTTGAAAAACTCACATGAGAAAGATTTGAAATTAGAGAACTTCTAAGACCTGCACAAATAATTTAAATAGTGTCCACAATAGATAATGGCTTTGTCACACTTCTGCTGACCCTTTTCTCTTAAGTTCTCAGGTGCAACATGAGAGAGGGAAGGAGATTTTCTTAGCAACAGGAACACTGGAACATTCTCTCTGGCAATACCAGCACTTCTGCTTTAGTTCATCTTCAGTTCACACTGGAACAACACCAAGGTCAGCTTGGGGGAAAACTTTCTACCTCTGCTCACTATAAATAAAGTTTCAGAAGTTTCTTACTCTTAAAGGGATGGGATTAAAGTGGTTGAGTGCAGTGGTAACAAAATGGAAAACTTTTCTAAATATAACTAGTTTAAGTTATGAAATTCATCAGCCATTTAAACCCTTCCTTTTGTCTCCCCTATAGAGAATTAGATGCATGGCCAAACTGATCTGCATGTGACTGTTCACAGGATTTCCAGTGCTAGGCTCTAGGTCAAGTCACATGTATACTGGAAAAAACCACTGGAATATTTCCAGAGTGGGATTACCCCTGATTCCTAGTGAAAATAGATGCCTGCAAAGAACAATGAGGCTTTAAGCAGTACAAACCTATTTGTTTTCAAGTAGGTCATAGATGGATTTTTAAATTTTTTTTCATGGTAGAAGAGCACAGGAATATGGACCATCTAGGTGCTAGTTGCTACGGTAACCATAAAATCGCATCCTCCAAAACCTTTCAATTTAATTATATACATCACTGACTAGCTAGTGGAGTAAATTTCTTTTTATTATTTTCTTCAAAACTCCGGATTGAAAAGGAAAAAAGGCGTGTTCATTGCAGTTTAACCTTTCCTTTGTCACTGATATTTTTGGGAAGAGAATTTTTTTCCTTCTTACAGGCATTTTTAGCTGATGTTCCATCCAGTTTTATTGACATCATAAATTATTGTATTGGGTTGTAGTGCTACACAGTTAAGGGTTAGAGGTTTGTCATTGTTTCTGTGTATTTATAGCCTAATTCTCCAGACTTCTCCTTGATATACATGATTTGTTTCCAACCTCATGCTATTGGGGCTATATTTCAGCTGTGGAAATAACTGCATGTGCTGAAATCCATATCTGCTTGAAGACTACATGAAAAACACCCCCTGTGTACAGAAAACTTTACATTTTGCCAATCAAAACAAAGCTAAGATACTGAAATCAAAACTAAGATGGACTTTCTGAACTGCTTTTGTGCACCAGGATGAATGGGCATTAAAAGCCTGTAAAAAAGTAATTCAGATGCCTCTTCTGTTCCTAAGGTACCTTCTTTATAAAACCACAATAATTATAGCTAACTTTAATATCTAGAGGGAAATATGATAAATATTTTAATTTATTTCATTTCCCTACTTTCATAGATTTTATGATATATCCCTTTAACTGTTAGCAGAAGAGATACATATTTCACTATCTTGGATACAAAGTCATGCATTTCTTGCTCTTTTTACAGTAATGTGTAGATTTAATTTTTCTCTTCCCTCTTTCAATATTTTTCTTTAAAATATGTTGATTAAAAAAAGTAATGAGGAGTGATAAGTATTACACAGTCATGTTTAATTCATGTAATTCTTTGTTCGTTATTCTGATACTCCATTACCACACCTTAACAAAAGGAATCTTTTCATATAAATATGAATATTTTCATATTTAAAAAAACATCAGGTCCCACACAAATTTGCTTCATGAAGTCAAACTGCACATACTTTTGGGGGTTTCCCAGGGAAGAGGTCACATACTTATAATTGTGTTTATTAGCTACACTAGTTTCACCAATGCAATGAAAATTGCACAATGCAAATCGTTATTACCATTTTGATAAGTAAGTGATAGAATTGGAAGGTTTGTTAGGATGAGAGGAAGACTCTCCGAAATCAATATACAGGATCTCTAAACAGCAGGCAGCTTTAGCCAGGTAATGAATAAAGACAGCGTGTGAGCTTCACAGAGTGGCTCACACCCAACCTGAATGATATCTTTAAGCCTAATTTATAATATTCTTTCTGTGGAACAAAATAATTCAGTAAAATGAAAAAAGAATTCAGGTGAGGAAGTTTAAAGCTACAGTGTTAGTAATGTAACAAGAGAAAATTATCAAAATTAGTACCAATTAGTTTATTTTCTGCCAGAAATCAGCCTGTTGCTCTGATTAGCTGATTTCTTTCTAATGCTGACGTAAATGATATTAAAAAATGGTAAGTGTTCTGAAATGTATGCTTGTACAATTTGGTGAGCATTTTACGAATATATGCATTTGTGACAGACAGGTGGGTGGTTGGAAGCACTCCTCAGTCCAGCATCATGCTTTAAGCTGCAGATGCCAATGGCAGCAGTTGCACATCTATCATGAATTTTGGACAACCTTCAATTTTGGTTTTCGTTATTATCCTAATTCCAAACCAAGGTATTCTTGGGTGATTTTGGAAGATGCCTTCTTTCTGCGTGTGGAATGTATGTTATTTTTATCTCCTAAAATGGCTTAACAACGTGGTGGAGATGTGTCCTTTCACCTCTTTGAAACACCTGCCATTACTCCACTTGCAATTCTATTGACACTTATGGTTCAACCTGCAGTTAAGGTTGGAATACAGAAACAGTCTAGTACCTCCATGTTCCTCTGGAATTACTGTCATCCTTCCACCATGTTTCTGGGCCCTAGGGTTCAGGCATTTGATCAGGGCAAGAGAGAAGGATTATAGAGAGAAGAATCAGCATCACAATCCCATTTTTGGGAGGAATATCCGTGTGGGTTTCCTTCCTTCTCACATTTGGGTCTGGCTGGAAAAATTTTATACCTTTTATATGGTCTTTGCCCTGCTGATTCTTCACTGGTTCACCTTTCCACATTACTCTGTGTAGTACACATAACTTTTATGTTAGAGACGTGGTCATTATCCTCTTTGTTATCCTTAAAGCCATCTTTGCCCTGCTCCCATGGTTGCATTCCTTTAATTAGGGCTAACTGATCACTGGTGACATGTTTATAGCCCTGTGGCCCCTGGTGTCATCCTGTGCCCATGGTTTCAACACCCCTGCAATCACCCCCTGTCAGTACTCTTTTTCTTTGTTTTATTCTAAAGTCATACACAGCTCATTCTGCCCCAAGTACCTGCTTGCTATTACCCTGTACAGGTGTTCACAGCCTAAAACAAAGTAATAGTCACCAGATTATCACATAATTATTGTTCCTGCTAAACAAGACTAAATATGGCTCCAGCTAGGCCAAAAGAAGTCCAGAGAGAGCCTGGTGGGTTCTGAGATGTGTTATTGTCCTAATCCCAAAGCCCTCACTTTAAGGATCCATGCAAGTCTGAATGAAGTACCTACTTGTTGGTTAGCAGGAAAACTTCTATAATCCAGAGCACAGAGTCAAGTATCCTGTTTACTTACAGTTTTGAAATGTGTAATGGAGTTATAATGAAATAGGATAACAAAAGACGTTGTTATGGCCATACTTACCAAGAATTATCTTAAATACTGCAGTTTCTCAGGCTCCTTTGTTGGTTTCTGTCAGCTGTCCCCAGTCTGGCACACTGGAGAGAGCTCTTAGATCTGAATGTTTTCTACTTGAACAGCTAATGTTGGTTAGAGAGGCCTTTTGGAAGAGTTTCTTCTTTGGCCCACAATCAAAGGACCTGGTTTTTTTCTCTCTTGTTTACCTACTCATCATTTTCCTGTGTGAGAGCACTGAGACATTATACGGTGCCAAGAGGATTATGTAATCGCTTTCCCTCATCCTCCCTAAGTTGACTTGATTAACATTTTTATTGCATATCTTAATTAGTTGATTCCTAGCTTTAGGCTTCAGGCTGCTTTTCTCTCCTTACAGCTTCTGTCAAATCCATTGATTTAATTTTAAAACTTCTCTAACATGGCAAATTTTAATGGTTTTAAATATTTGGTTTGTTACAAGTTTGCATATAGAGTGCTATAATAACACATTAAAATTTTTTTGAGGATTTGCTTCTGAGAAGGAACAGTCTCTTCCTTTACATTTCATTAGATTTCAGGAAACTCATTTATATGGGCAAAAAATAAGAATAAAAATTGGATAGCCTTAATGTGAGTGGTTTAGAAATAGCTTTTATCATTGGGGCATTAGAGACATATTCTTGCAAGTATAAAAGGAAACAGAAGGTAAGATTGAACCCTTTCTAGCTCAAGAGTTGCAAATGTAGATGCTTCTTTGTGTGGGCCACTTGAGGAATTGATCTGGTAAGAAGTGTCCAAACAATTCCAGATCTGCAGAAAGCAAATCTGAGGTGAGCACGGTCTCTTCTTTTTAGCCAACAGTTCACTGATTATGGAATTTATCTGTAAAATTATATTGCAGTTACTTCAGCTCATTTTTTCTACACTGAATGGTGTTTTCTGATCACCATATTGCAGCATAGTCTGATTCAAGGCTCTTGCAATCTGTCTTGCTGAATCCTCTGAATGTTTTATAAAAAAATTGACTATCTTTGATGGGGCAGAAATTTGAATTCTACTGTGACAACAATGCTATTAATATATTCATTTTCATTCTTGCATTGTCTCCTCTGTCTCTCAAATATTTCATAATTTGGAGGACAGAACCACTTCAATAGGATGGTATTTCCTGGGTCCTTTTAAATGTACAGAAAATGTACAGAGTTCTCCACACTTGTACTGTTAACAAACTTAAAAATTCTTTTTCATGCGTTTTCCCTTTCTTAATATAATTGAGGAAGCATCATTTGCTTCCTGTGAAGGTATGTGCTGAGATGTGTAGGTGTGTGTGAGAGCAACCCCTTGTGTTTCTTGTTTCTTTCTACACTACAAATCAGGCAGGCACAAATATATTTATCCCCAAATCGCTTGTAGCATAACTTCTCAGATTGTTAGGCTTTTAAAGGAACTCTGGGACTCTGTATATCTTTCATCCTGGGAACTACTCCTTTGCAAAGCTTTCTGGCTTGATTTACATGTAAATTATCCCATAGGATGGAATGAGACCAAATGTTTCATTGGCCAAAATATGAGGTGATGAGTATAACTGGGGCTTTATTTATTATGTGGCTTGGCAGCATTATATCTGAATCATCTACACAGGCCGACACAAGCCATACAATAAAATGAGCCTTCTAGCTGGATTTTGTGCCTGAAACTAATCATCCATG
>WEKY01027760.1:74154-117769 GCA_013390045.1 Picathartes gymnocephalus
CCTCTCCTCTCCTCTCCAAGCATTACTCAGTCCATCCATCCATCCATCCACCCCTCCCCCTCTGTGCAAGGAAGCCTCTAACACCAAGACATCTCTCCAGAGCCTAATTCCTGTCTTATGCAGCAGAACGGGCAAGGAATGGGCTTGCAGATCCCTGCAGATTTCACATTTCAGTTGAATTTCTGGATCTCTTTGGTAAGCAGTCTTACTTTCCCCTGTGGGATATGTTAGTGGTGAGCCCAGTTGCCTATCAGGTCATTTGGTCTGTGGGTTTATTGTCCTAGGATGTCAGAATTAGGGTTTTGGTCCCCCAGTTCACATTTTGAATTGAGCTGTTTCCATTCCTTTGGATTCAGCCTTGCTGGCCTGTCTAGATGTGGCTGGCCTGTCTTCAACATGTGGCATGGGAAATACAATTCTGTGTAGAGCCAGAGGGAAGAATATGATGATTGCAAATAATTACAAAAGAACCATTTCCATAAGTTGCAATTGACTTTGTCAGCTAATTCCACATATCATGATGGATTCAGGAGAGGAAGTATCTGAAGTCTCTTGTACATGGATGATTAATAATCAAAAATACTGCTTTTTATACTGATTTTGGATCATGAAAAGTGCAAAATTCTTTTGTGTATGTATTTTTTTGCGTGAGCTCAGAAACACATATTCAATAGATTCTGCAGAAGTGTTATGCTGGGAAATAATATATTCACAGGATTAATAATATCAAATATTAGTTCTGTGTAAGAAAAACCCTTCAATAAATTATTCAAAGAAATCTCTTTTCTCTGCATGTAGTTTGTGAGAACACTGACTTGCAAAAGCCATTTGGCTATTCAGAGTAAATCTGGCTTTTCAGACTGCCTAAATATTCAGTATTCACCCGTATCTACTACTTCTTCTGAATTTCTTGATTTGATAGATGTCATTTGTGAACCTGCTTTGTAATAATAATATTCTACATACTAAAACTGATATAATTATACTGGCAAAAGAATTGATATGGTAAGAATTCTATGAAAATGCCATGCTTTTTTCTATTAAATCATGAAATGTTTATTAAAATGTAACGGATCTCTTAGGTTTACTAAATTAGAAAAGAAACAACTGGAAATCCAACCCATATCAACTTAAACACAGATTTTACTGCAGCCTCTGCAGACAGTTACAGCACTTGAGGCTGAGAGAAGCTTTCTAATACGCTGCACAATTTTAGTCCCAACAGAGAGACTAAAAATAAAACTGTTGAAATATCTTAGTGCCTCCCACAAAGTGCTGCAGATATTTTAGTAGCAGGGCTCAGAGTAAAGGCATTCAGGCCTGATGCCTAACCCAGTGATGACAAGGAGATTTCATATGTTACTTTGATTACACTTTATGCTTGAAAGTATGTGGAAATACCAGTACAGCTCATCAGCATTTCTACTGGAAAAGGACCAGTAAGACAGAGAAGGAAGGGAGACAGGGAGGGAGAACTACAATTATTGCCCTTGAACAAAGGATTCTGAAACTGCCTGTAAAAAATCTTCACTGGAACTCTGAGTAAAATTATGAATTTTCAAAACAGAGAACAATGACTATGTTTTATCTTGTCTTATTTTAGAAGGATATAATATGAAGCATGAAAGTCCACTTAAAGTCATGTGACATTGAACCAACTATGATGTTTCACATTTTTTAGTATTAAAATTTTATGGAAAGAGACACCACTCAGCAGTAGCCTGAACTCCAAGAAATCTGGATAAGAAGATTTTAGGTACAGATCAGTGAGAACTGGGACTTCATTTCTCCTACAATATGTAATGGAATTATTTGTCAAAAGAACTCAGGTTGTTTTGAACCTTGACAGTAAAAAGGGAGTGAAGGAGAAAACCTTGAATTTGATATCCAGATTAATAATACAAATATCTAGTGCACAAATTCATGAGGTGTACTGAGACTGAGGTCTGATCAGCTCATGGTTTCTTGGTGAGAACTGGATCCAAGAAAATGTGTATATAACTTAAAGTTCATTCCTTCAGGAAAAAAGGCAGAACACTTCCTCCTTTTTATTTTATATTTGTTCTTGCATAAGTGAAAAAATCTATGATTAAGAGAAAGAAGAGAAAACAACTCTAGGTTTCCTAGAGCAAGCAAAGAGCAAGAGGAACCTTCTCTGTTTAACTTAACAGCATTCATGAGGATGAAGGGGAACACCCCTTCTCTTTGTCCTTTACCCAGCAGAATAATACATTGGGCCCACCTGTCCATAGGTATTTCTAAGAACACTTCAGGGAATCAATTCAGCCATGTCTGGAAAAGAAAATAAATAACCAACAGAATTACAAATGCTGATAATTCTTCACACTTTGAGGGGTACACTTAAAAGTAAATTGTCTTCTTAATATTTGATAATAGTGGTAGATTGTTAGGTGCTACTACGTCTGATAAAGAGCATCACAGTATGTCTCCAGTACTTAGTGAGACATGTTAGAAAAACTGTCATGGTAAGAACTTCAGAAATTAGAACATGTCTGTCCCTACAAATATAATTTTCCTTAAGGCAGACTGGCAAACCACTCTGGACTCACTGATCTTGCCAGTTAAAAATTATAGTAATAGTCTGAATGTCTATATCCCACTTTTAAATCTTATTATTAATTAATTTTTTTCCTAACATTTTGCTCATATAAGCCAGTACTTTTTCCACTTTCAAACTTTAACTGAAAGAGAAAGCTCTCAACATAAATTACATCATCTGGCAGCTGTCTTCTAATATTCAGCCTTTGCTGCTGTATTTCCCTGAAAAGGGTTGTCACCTACACTGTAAATCCTTTTTAAGCCAAATCACTAAGTTCACTGAATGCACATAACTCCAATTAACTGCAGCCTCCTGGCTCAAAAGCAATTTGATCTTTCATTAATTACTCAGGTAAACACAGAAAAAGCTCTTTTAGCTTGCCCGAATTCACAGAACAAACAACCTCCTCCACCCAATCTTTGATGATCCAAGACAATCTTGTCTTTTGATGCTTATCACTTGGTTGTTCAATAAAATGTAATTAAAAACAAAAGCAACATCCCCCTATCACCAACTCTGAGTTGCAGTTAATTGTCAGGCTTTCCAACTTACTCTTACAGTGCAAAGCTTATTGCACTATAGGTCACAAGACTATTTGTTTAATCTGCTTCCTTGTGGATTGACTCTCTTGAGTCTCACAATGGGATTTCTGCAGGTGAAATTCAGTTACAGCTGCCAGGAGGCTTTTTTTCTCTTGGTCTTGTACTGAACATATGCAAAATTGAAAAGATTATGCAGGACTTTATTCAAAGGCTTAAAGAAAACTTTCTAGAAATCCAGAACTATTTATGATGCTTAGCAAGCCATTTGATTGATTCATTCTTCCTTTCAAGATAAAAAAAGAAAAAAACTAAATTATTACTTTCTATCTTAATTTAAGTTTAATTCAAATTTCCCATAAAAGAAGAAGAAGGGCGAAGGATTAGCAAATATAAATACATAAAAATCCAAGTAAATCCAGTCTACTAACCAGTGGAAGATAACCCAAGTATCCAGTGTGATCATGCCAAGAAGCCAATCTGAAGCTACCAAGGGCTTCAGAAACTAAATTGAGCAATGATATGGGCATGCAAGAAGCAATTATAAAAATTAATGGACTGTTATTCATCTAGGGGTTTTTTTTTTAATGTTAATGAACAAATTAGTCTTGCATGTGAGTGTAGCACATCTGTTTGTGCCTACATACAGAGAAACACATCCACATGTCATGCAAGCTGGCTTGATTGCACTTTGCAGGACATATTTGTATACATTTTATCACCGTTTCTGTAAACAGCAGTTTCTTTCAGTATGTTCCATGCTCTCTGCCTGGGTCTTAATGGAAGTGTTAATTAGAAGCGCAGTAGGGAAACAATTTATGCTTCTAAACATGTCTTGTGTATGGAGTTTGAGTAATGAGAAAAAACAGGCCGGAACATTGGTATGAACAGATACTAATTATGGTGTCTGTGTGTAACATGCTCACTGCTATTGCCAAGAGCACAGCGCAGAATTATGAAAAAGATGACATGAGATTTTAAATAATCAAAAAAGAGGCCAAAGTCCAAAATTTTCATAAGAATAATTTTACGCGTGTAGCTGAAATTAGAATGATGGTTTGCTTTCATGAGACCTCATTCTGCAGTGTCTTTAATTTGCTTCATGTTCAGTATCTACTGGAGTCTCTGTAGACTCACCCTGATGAAATTCTGAGGTATCTGTGGCAGGATTTTAGCTGATCACAACTATTGTGCCTCATATGTAGTTTGCATGTAACCAAATGCATCTTTCCACTGCCAAAAATCAGGTTCAGACGTTCTCAGCAAAAATTCCTGCCCTGTCCTATACTCCTGGAAATAACTGAGAATCTATCTGGTTAACAGGGTAGACTTCCATATGATTCACTACAGAACTTACATTGACATGTTTGTAGTGATAGATGACTAACTTTATAAGCAAAAGCAAGCTTAAACATGAAAGCAAATTTGGTGAATAACATTTTCAGAATCCCAGAAGGGGGAGAAAAAAAGGAACAATATGGAAAATGTAAAGGGAAATATTAGTAATAAAAATGGCAAAAAAAAAAGGACAGGAGAAAATAAAAGGCACCAACAGTGCATGTGGCTTCTTATTGCTTTTAAAATGTCAGAATAAATACCAAGGCTAATGAAGAGTACAGTTTGATTATTTACCACCTGGTTTCATTTCTTTTTTTACTGGAGCTCACTGTACTTCATATATCACACACTGTTGGAGTAGAACACTAAGTATATCATTTTCTGCTGCTTAAGTACAGTCTTCACTATAAATTGAAAACTTTCAGCTTGCTTTAACTTTCCATGCAGCCAGACAAAGTGATCAACTGTTCAATCATCCAGGAGTACAGTGAGTTCTTTCAGAATTATATTTTCTTTTTAGTTGTCTGGTGCCTGTAAACTGCTTTTATGGAGTGGGGTGATACAGGCTTTGCTCTCTTTCCTCAGAGTTGCAGTCAAATACATTTTTTACAACTAGAAATAATACAGATTACCTTTAATTTTTGCTATGATTCTTTATTTTTGTACGGTATAGTCAGCACCATCAGAAACCTCTAGCTAAAAGTGAAATGAAATTTAAGAGGTGGATGCAGTGTTTTCATATTTAAATGTACACATATATATGCATATATAATGAATGAACACTATATTATTGTTAATAACTGCACACATTATTCTTTTTTGCTTAGGTACAGAAGTTGCATTTTTCTAATTTTCTCACTGTCCTGTTAACATGGAAGCCAACAGTGAAACCATTGCCCAGATTTGGACCAACTAAAAATTCTTCTAAGGCCCCTGTAAGGAGTTTGTTATCTTGCTTGCAAGGAAGTTAGATGAATTTAAAACTTAAAATATTGCATATGGAACTCACAGTAGGTCCTTGAAGGGCAAGACAGAAATAAAATGAGGTTAGGGTTCCTGGAATACTTGATTTCAGTATTTCAAAGGGAGGTCTGGGTCCAAAAAGTAAATGGAAAAATGGAGGGCAATGAAAGTAGAATTTCAGGGTTAAAGTCTGAGAAAACAGCAATTCTTGCTTGGAGCCACATCTAATGTAATTTCCTACTGAGGGTGCAGTTTGCCAGTTTGGGAGAATTCCCATATCCTACTATGCATAAGTGCTCATGGTCTTTAAAGTGTTCCCTTTCCTTTTCCAATGGTGATGAAAGGCAACCAGCAGATGACAGAAGCAGGTGGACACTGTCAACAGTAGATTCTAAAGCTGTGTGGTTTGAAGAAAGAGGGAGAGAGAAGATGGATGGATAAAAAAGGAGGATAAGAGCATTAAATGAGAGAAAAGATAAAACCCAAGGACAAACACAGGAGAATAAGTAGATCATGAAATGTTGTATGCCAGAGTAAGCAAAAAGAATTTAGGTCCTCTCCATTGGTGCATCCTTCCAGCTTCTGGACCCAGGTTTTAGGGCTTTCATATCAAAATTTTAATTTTTTGTGAATGATTAAATTACACAAATTCACCTCACCAAACTGCTGACATTGATAAGGTAGAAGGCCACACCAGCTCTAGTCACCTGTTTCCCCTCTAGTCAGTGAAGAGAAATGGGCATTTTTAAGGCATGATTCATCTGACCTATTTTAGGCATTCACATCAGCAGGAGACAAATTGTGGTGTGGAAGTGCCTGCTTTTCTCCATTGCCTGGACCTTTCTCACATTACTGCTTCATGCACAAGCAGCAACAATAGATCAGATTACTCAGTTCTTTAGTACCTTTGCATTCACACTGTTTGGTGGCTTGTAAGAGTTGACTGTGAGTAGCTGAGGGTTTTGGCTCACTGTCAGCATTTCTCAAAGTTGGTAGAGTCCCAAGCTGTTTTTTTATTCTTCCATTCTCTGGGCAAAATGAAGCACTAAAAATAAAAGTGTGTTTCAGGTACACCAAGGCATTTTACACATTCTAAAGAAAACCCTTTGGTTTTAACTTTTGCCAACTTGTAAAAACATTAATATGGCACCTCTAAAATATATAAAAAATCAAATCTTTTCAAAATTGAGGAGACATTCTACTGTCATTTGAAACATCTTCTTTGCTCTTTGAAACTGTTAGGCAATTATGAATTAATTTTGGCTGGGCTTAAAAAGTATTTTTGGCTTGTAAAACATTTGGAGAGGAAAACAAAAATGACCAGCTCAAATGGCCAGATTAATCATGCCTTTTTTTTTTTCCCCCAAGCTTGATCCTTTTTTTTGTTGCAAAGCTCTCAGTTGTACGTCTGTGAAATGACTGCTTGCCCTTGCTGTGAGTCACGGCCAGGTGCTGGGCACCAATTTGCCTGGGCAGGCGCTGGCAGCCAGGCTGGCTGCAGAATGCCTGTGTGGAGGAGCCCAGAGCCCTGCTAGGCAGGGTGCTAACTGCAGGCTGGCAGAGGGCAGGAGAACTGGGAGGAGGACAGGGCTGTTCAGTGCTTGGAGAAAGCAGATTCAGAGAGTTAATTTGAAGCAGCAGTGAACCCTCCCCTCGTCTCCTGTACTTGCAGTACAGTTTGGATTGTTGTTGGGATGTGTGGCACCTGTAGCTGCTGCTTAGAAGGAAAACCTACCGATCCTTCCCTTAGAAGAGAGCAAGCGCTGTGCTGGGGCAGTGGCAGTGGGTCGGGGAACAGCAGGAAGCTGTGGGAGTGCAGGGGGAATCCCAGATCGTGGTCCAAGCACACAGCAAGGAGGAAACACACTCAGTGTTAAACCAGGCAGAAAGACACACCAGTGAAGAGCCATATGACAGAGTTTAGACAAAGATAAATGCATAGAAATGACTTGTCTCCATCAGCAGCTGCCTGCTCTGAAAAACTAAGCATCTTTATTTCCCACATGCCAGCATGACAATGTGGGGTATTTCTTTGTATTTATTCTGATCCTAATATTCTTTGGGAAGTCACCTCCATTCCTATTCCCGCCTTTGCAAACAGGACTGAGATGCCGTTCTTTTGCCCATACTTTTGCCTCTAACAGTGTCTGCCAGGTAAATTCCATAATGACTCATTCTTTGTGTTGAGTCTTGGGCTTCCCCAGCTTTGCTGGCACTCAAGTGTTATTAGCATAATGTATTTTTAGTGAACTCTGTCAGCAGAGCACTGTATGGCTAATCAAGCACTCATTGGGGATAAATGGTAGACTTAATATTCTTATCAGGCTACTGGGGCTTAGAAGTTACCGACCCTTGTTCCACTTATATCAAAGCCACTTACAATGCTACTAGCTTGTAGCAAATTCATTTTCTGTTCATGTCTGATTGCCTATGATGGTGCCTAGGAACAGAAAACAGGAAATGGGAAAGGGAAAGGGATGAAGGCCCCTGTTGCCCAAGGCCTTAATGCGATTGCATGATATTGATCACATTGGATACTTCAGCCTAATCCTCACAGTTTCACAGGCTTTGCAAAAAATGTTTCTCATAAGCACATTCTCAATTGCATTTCCACCTTAGTGATTCAGAAACAATATTCTTTAAGAGGATCTATTTAATAACAGTAGTGGTTGCCAATTAAACTAGGGATTTTATTAATTTTCTCTAGTGTTTGATCTTATCTGTTGTTCTTGTGAAAGCTGGATAGTCTAGGTCAAGGTAATGCCATGCATCAGACCCAGGTGCTGCTTCCCTCTGGTGCTCTGCATTTTCCATAGGAAAGAGCAGGACTGATTGCAAGAGCAATGACATCTGTCCAAGCACGGAAATTCTGCCTGGGCTGCCTGCTGTGTCCTGCTGCATTTTACCATTTCTGCGAGTTTTCCCAGTCCTGCCATGGTTTCTGCATTTCTGCCATTTCTGCTGCAGCTCTGGCTGGGCTCCTGGGCCCAGCAGCACAGCAGAAGGGCTCCTGGAACCCCTCCTTATCAGTGTCACTGGCCACATCCCCTCCACTGATCTGTGTGTTGGGCAGTAGATTTGGCATGAGATTCAGTTTTCATCTGAGAAGAGAAACCACAGGCAAGGGCAAAGCAAGTAATTCTTTTTCATACTAAAGTGAAGAATACTAAAGGAAGGAATTGTGCAGGCTGACACATACACAGAGATCACTAAAAAGAATATTCACTTGGGACAGCCACTAGAAATAATAAGAAATGGGAAAAACAAATGCCTCACTTATTCTATAATTTTGGTTTTATTTTTGGTTGAATTTTTTTATTTTATTGTGATTTATTTTTTGTTTTAATTTTATTAATTGACTGAGACAAAAGGAACCATGATTTTCTACTGTGCTGAGATTTTAGGCCAACTAGATGTTGTTCAGAGTTCTTCTGTGGTAGATGCAGAATGTCTGCTGCCTTTCTGGATGGGATAAATGTTTGTGCATGTGTGTGCCTGAGTCTCTGTGCATTTTTGGTCATGCACATGTGTGCACAAGAGTGAGTGTGCCTTCACCTGTGTCTGTATCTGTGTCTGTGCATCTGTCCAGGTTTGTGCACATATCTCTGTGTGTTTTCCAAAACTTGGGCTCTCTCCCTGCAGCTACTTGTGCTGGATAACAGCAGCTCACATTGATAATCTCTCCTAATGCCTTGCCGCCTACCCTCCACAATGTGATTTTGCTGTGTTCCAAAGCCAATCTTTAAGCTCATCTGAGCTTCAGTGAAGTTTAAACCTATACATTTTGCAGGGAAAATGGTTCTAGGAGCAAATATTTCAGATGTGCCATGATTAGGATTTTTTCACGAGACCTTTCTAAAATCAGGTAATTGGTCACCAGGTGTCTTAAGGTAGTAAACATAACAGCTTGCTTATAGGCTAGAGGACAATATAAACATTTCTGCTGTAGTCTCGGGATGTTTCTGCTTTGTCCTAAGCAAATCCAACTTTAAAAAGATTGGCAAATTTCCAGATATTGATTGTGTTGCTGGTGAATGTAAGTTTGACTCTCCTAAAGAGATGTCGTTCCTTTGAAGGATGGGAGAAGCACAACAGTTATTGTCCAGTTAGCTTTTTATCCAGCACTATTTGCTGCTGTTACTTATACAGTAATCAAATAAATGTCCTAGTGCCCTAAAGGTAAGGATACTTTAGGAGAAATCTTAAAGATTTCTGAGAATTAAAGAGACAAAATTATACACTTGTAAAGTGTTTTGTCTTAGATTTATTACTTCATCTCATCTTTGTCTCGGTTTATGTGAAATAATTTCTATATAGTTTTAAATCTGATTTAATCTTGGAACTGAACAAAACTAAATGAAATTCAGTTAAAATGAATATTTTAATTTAGCAGGGAATAATTAATAAGATTTATCAAAGCCAGTGTAAAGGTATCTCATTTATTTACATCAATCTTTTTGAGTGATCACCACCACACAAACCAGCAAAACTCTTCCAGACTGCTCTGAGCAAGTCACCACAGGATAAAAAAGTTACAGATTCAGTGACTTTGAAATAACTGTGTTCATGCCACTATCCAAAGCAAATAAGTCAGGTAACTTACTCCTCTGATTTATGGTAGGCTAAACATTTGCAAACTTTGAGAAATTTGTAATTTGAAATTTGAAATTTGAGAAATTGTAAACATTGAGAAATTTCAATGGAGTAGCTAACACACCATGAATGCCTAGTCTACCTTACTGCACAGTAACTAGTATCTGTAACTAAATAGAAAACTTTATTTTTTGTTTTCACACCCATTGGTTTCCCAAGTACTGCAGTCAGTATAAAATGTTATGTTTTGATACAAGGAATGAACTGATTTCTCTTCTCTTCTCTTCTCTTCTCTTCTCTTCTCTTCTCTTCTCTTCTCTTCTCTTCTCTTCTCTTCTCTTCTCTTCTCTTCTCTTCTCTTCTCTTCTCTTCTCTTCTCTTCTTCTCCCTTCCCTTTGTGTCTGTATTGTTGATATACATAAGAAAACATATTCATAGGATAGGTTCAAGAATCATGATCTCAGGAAGTTAAAAAATATTTAGAACAGCTGGGCTGTTGTTTGGCTATTCTCTTTCATCAGCGTTGATATTTTCAAAGCAGTAATATTTCTCACAGAAACACGTTTCCCTTATTGATTATGTGACATTTGGGGAACAAAGAAAATAATTTCTTACAATAATATCATGCCTTCCATCAAAATGGTTCCCTAGTTTTTCACCAGTTTTATACTGCATGGTGGTACAAATATCTACAGAAACAGTTGCCTAGGGTAAAGGGCAGAAATAAGCTCAGACATTTCTACCTCCTTTTCAGAAGGCAACAGCTTTGCATTTGTTGTTGAAGCACCTGTGGCTCCTGTTGACTGCGAGGGCAGCAGCTGCCCCTCCCTGGGGAGAGGAGTGAAGTTTTATGTACCTATAAAACCACTGCTCTCCAGTCCTGCCTGAAATCCTGTGGCTGCTTGTAAGAATCATGGAGCACTCATTAAATATACTGGAAGAAAGAAGAGTTTCAGTATGCTGGAAAAGTGGGTGCTGGCAGCCAGTTGCCCCTGCAGGAGGTTGCTGGTCCCTGCCTGTGGAGGGGAATTCCATCCCAGAGCCTGGTACCAGCAGGACCAGCCTCCACCCTCCCTGCACACCTTGGCACGAGGCACTATTCCCCCTCCACATCTTGGGCTGCAAGTCCCCCCCAGGGATCAACTGTACCTGCGACTGTGATGGGATTTCTTATCTTCAAAGCACCGCAACATCCTAAATTTATTTCTAGAGGCAAACCCCTTCGCTTAGTCACATCTTCCCAAGCATATTTGCCAGAGGTTTATTGTTCCCTTTCATGGCAGGTGAAGCATTCAGGACTTAGCTAGAAGTAATTATCTTTCATCTTTAAAGCATTCATTATAAGTCTGTTTCAAAATCATTCTTACCTTTCTTCCTAAAATGTGTTGTATTGAAATTTTTACCCACTCTTTCCCCTTAGATATTATTAAAAACAAATTAAAAATATTTCCTAGGATTTCAAATGCAAAATATATAAAATGTGAAACAACTGACTTTAGCTTATAATTTTTGGTATACCTCAACTTTTCTATGAAGACTGCATACGATGATTTAAGAGTGCAGTTTGCAGATTGGGCAAATAGTTGTTTGGGCTGGAGCTTTTTTTAATTTTCAGGGACTTCCATTTTTTTCTCATTAGCATGTATCACTTCAGGAAGATACCCTGCAATTCCCATGCAAGGAGAAATATATTATTTCTTCATAAGCATGCCAAAATGGGACAACGGAGCCACCTGAACACATGCATTAGGACTTTCCCTGCCGTCCTCTAAGCAGCAGCTTTCAGGAAAAGTATGTTGTTTTACAGGTTGTACACAAAGAAATATCTTTCAAAATGGTCGTCTTCCATTTTCAGCAATACAAGGGATGTTACCAGCCTGCTTTCAGGAGGTTAATTTGAGAAGGACAGGCAATTTTGCTATTTTCCTTAGACCACTGGGAGACAGCCTTTGTGATAATCTTCTGCAGAAGAAATTATACAAGCACTCCTGGTGATTGGTGAACTTTTAGCTATTAAAAATGATGACAAAAAACATTACTGATTCAATACGGGTCACACTGCAGGAAGACAGAAGGACTTGGGTTGAAATATTTCCCAGTGAGGTAATGTGACCACTAAAACCAGAGGGTTTGGGCATATGTGTGCTCAAACATGCACATTCCTGCAGAGTGGGAGGAACATGGAGAAAACAATGGGAAGGTTAAAGCAGACAAAAAAATAAAAGACAAGATTTGGGAATTTATATTTGTTCATGCCCTCCACCTCTGGAAAAAGGGGTTGGGGGCTTTTTTTGGTGGTTTTTAATAGGGCCACTTTAAGAAATTTAGCTATTTTTTAATGTTAAATCTCATTAATAAAAAACAACACAAGCATTGCAAGCATGCTCTTTAATTTGAGTCATACAAATCTTTGCTGTAGAGTATGTGACAGTTTTTGGTTTAGAAAATAGATTTTAATGATCACTTTTACCTGTAAATCTTCCAAAAAAAATTGACCTTCATTCAAAATGAGTGGAAAGTTGGTAGGAGAGAGTTTGTATGTCTTGTGTATGATAAAAGGATTGAATTCCAACTTTAGTTTGCACATAAGGCTTCAACTGGCACCTCCACAATACATGTCCTAAATTCTGTTTGATGTGTATATCAATGTCCTTCAAATACCACAAGCTAAGAAAACCACTGCAAGCTGCCAGGTTTTAAAATTGCCTGGTGCTGGCTGACTGATTAAAGCTACCTTGTCTCTCTGCTGCTATCATTTATGCTATTTAAAACTTTGTCCCTTTTTCACTCCCTGTTTTCAGCGCTATTATCCATCTATCCTGTTTGACTGGGAAATAATCAACATGAGAAATTCCTTTCATGGCAGATGGCTGGGTTTTTTCAACTATTGCTGTGAGTATTGAAGATAGAAGATTTGGCAGTGGATTTTATTTGTGCTTGAAAAGATGATGCATACAGCTCTATTCATATATTTTATATATGTTAATTCTTGCTGTTGTTAGCCAGACTTTATGTTCTACAAATGGAAAATTTAAATAGCAACAAAATATTTAAATAGAAAACAAAGGATTATAAAGAACCAAGTTGTAATCGAATGGAATATTAGGCAGAATGTAAGGTCAGTTGTACAAGTGTAATGGATGGAAAATATTCTTTCCTATATGGAAAGAAAAGGTCGTAAAGAAACATTTAAATATATATATATATATATATAGGTTTAAAATAGGGTAATATTGCATATGAACCTTTTCATTTCATAGGCAATTGGAGATTTTTACACTGATGTCGTGGGAGGTTGAAATGTGCATTCATCACAAATACTGTCCCCTTCTCAAACACCAGACCAGGCTTCAAATGTGGCCACATCTTGCACCTCTTGGAGCCATCCCTCCAATCACTCCCTTGCTAAATTTGTTAAACATGACAAGTAGGCAGCCTGGTTAACACATTTGAAATAATGTCACAGTGCATGTGAAATATCACAGAGAGAAGCACAGAGTCATGGGCAAATTCTCTGTGGTCTTTAAGGGCAAACTTCAACAGACCAAGAGAGTTGTTCATGTTAGGTTGTAGCTGCTGGGAGTTCTTGTTAAGATATTAAATACTTTTACTATTCAAATTACCAAAGAGAAAATATTCTTACATAACACCTCTGTTAGAGGTAAAGGGTAGGAAGGCCAATTCTTTAACAACTGTTTAATAATGTTGAAATTATATTCTGGAATATTTTTATAGCTCACATAAGTGCATTCTATGAGATTCACAATTCACGGTCTGGTCTTTTACTGATATTTTTGGAGAAGAATTTAGCCCCGCATGTATTTTCAACTCCAGTGTCTTGTAGCATTCATTGCAAACAACATGGTTGATTTTTTAGTTTTATTGGTTTTGTAAAGTCACCATCAATAATATATGAACCAGAGACCCCAGATGTTTGGGTCTTAGGAAAAAAAAAAGTCTTTTTAACCTTTCTTACATGAAGTATTACAGATCCAAACCAATGATGAAGATCATAATGAAATAACAGTGAGCCTCCAAATACTCATTACTATATGAAACTAACTTCAGTCTCCACAACAACCCTTCACTGAAGGAAGTTCATTTTAAACTTGCTTTCTGCGAACTTTTCATGTACTCAAACAGATGAACTTGTGAGGGAAAAGGCATGAGATGAGGTTAACAAGAGAGGCAGTGAAAGTGGTCCATGAATGGGCCTGTATGTTAGAAGGTTACTCACAATACGGAAAGTGTTAAAAAGCTGTCTAAAGTCCAAAGAAATGTTTCTTTTGCTCTGTGCAACTAATGAAAAAGACACTAAAGCCACAAACTTGATATGCAGCAACAGTAGAATGCATCTCTAAATATATGAAAGGCACTGGGCTGAAACTGGACAAAGCCTTTCACAAGTCTCACCTTTCAGTTTATTCCCAAGGGGATTGCTGTTTCAGAAACTGAAAGATACTTTTCCATATTAAAAAGCCTTTTTTTAACTAGCGTCTTAGTTTATTGTTGACTCATTCAAGTGGCACCCAATAGAGCAAGTGAATTTTATTTGGAAACCCACTTAGGGCTTAACAGTTTTGGCAGTATAACTTTCCTCTGGCTTTGGGAGATTTTTCTACAGCTTTTTGCCATGTAAATGTGCCCACTGAGTGATTCAGTGAGAAATTTCCATGAGAATGCACCCTGACAGTAAGAGCCATAGCTATGCCCCAGCATACACTTTCACACAGGATGGGCTGAAAGGCTTTCTGGGAATCACTGAGCGTGCAAACTGATTATTTAAACCTTTTCCTTTCTGCATTAGATTTTCAAGGTGAGCATTTGTTTCTAAGTATACCTTGTCAGTTTTAGCCACCAGTGGTTTGAAGCCATTTTCCCACTGATATTGTCTTGATTGATACTCACTTAGGGCTTTTCCCACATTGAACTTCAATGACATTTTCCCTACTGCCCATGATTGTCATACTTTGTTCTTAAACAGTAGGAAGTCTGTGGTTTTATTTCCTCCGAGATAGCAGCCTTTCTATCATTTATGTTTAGGTCTGAAAAGTTTCTTTTACACTGTCTGGTAGTTAATAGAGACTTGTTTCTTCTAGTTAATTAATTTTGCCATGCTTTTAAGAAGCTAAATGCTGTTTAAATCTTATGTAGTTTGAGAGAATATGTATTTTTAGAGTTAGTTGTAGTTTCACTTCCTTCTTGATGCCTGGTATCCTAGTTTTATCTTGCTGCATAGAACTTCTTACATGAGTAAAGTTTTCATAGGTGGGAGTTTTGGATGTTGACTCCTTTGGGAACAGGCAGCCTTGGATATAATTGTGTAGGGAAGGATGGGGAGCTGGAAGAACTGAAAGACTGAACCGGTTGAGAATTACTGAATGCTGGGGACAGAACTGAACATTTTATTTGGGGTCAGAACGGGTTGCCTGGAATGTGATAGAGGAAATTGTTTAGAAACCAGCTGATTAAGAAACAGTGGTTTTGTTAAGGATCCTTTGAATAGTAAATCTGGGGGTTGGGCTAGCAGAGTTTGGGGGAGAATGACAGCCTTATTTAGCATTTCATTATTAGGAGGAGATAAGTGACATTGACTGGTCAGCAGTTTGTTGGCTATGGTACATATGGTTACGATGAAACAAAAATTTTTGTTTGTTTTGCATGGGAATGGTTTGCCAGCTGGAAACAACCAGCATAGACCTAAGAGCCAGGTATTTCAGATAGTCTTTAGGAGAAGATAAATAAGGCAAACAAATATATATCTGATTTTTTTTTCTGACTGCAGAATAATTCATTTTGCCATTTGTTCTTCTAGAAAGTTCTACTTTTTCTGCCACTCTTGATGGTTTACCTGCTGTTTTGTTCCTTGTCAGAACTACTTAGTGAAACCTGTACCAAGGTGTGGTCTGTATTTTATGTAACATGGCTACTGACTTAATTCTACGCTTGTATTCGTGTTAAGAATACACCAAATGCAAACAATATATTAAAAACACCTGTGTACTTGAGACTGAGAAGGTAACAGTAACACTTTGGAACACCAAAGAACATTCTGAAATATTAGAAAGAGGGGACCTTCTACAGTATATTCCTTTCAATATCATTCAGGCATAACCCAAAGGTGTCTGTCTATTCTCAAGAGGTCAGGATTTAGATAGATTTGGTTCAAGTGTTTCTCTATTCAACCATTTTTGCACATCATTCATGTAAATCTTAAAACGTTTTCAGCCAAGCATGAATTTTCTCTTTGTTATTGTTGCTGAAATCACTGCAGCAATGTTCAACAAAGTAATGCCTGAAAGTCACTTGAAGTGTTTTCACTTAACCTTGTAGGAACCAAAGATTAAATTCTATATGCAAGAATTTCAAATTTGAACTCCATGGTCTGAGTATACTCACTTTGAATGCTTTTTCAGTCCTTTATAGGAGTGGAGTCAGTATTTGGACTCACAAGTGCAGAAATTAAACTCCATGTGCAATTCAGACATGTTTGGATCCTTTTTTTATTTGGTTGATGTCCACTGCTCACCACTACTGACTTAGAGTTCTAATTTGTAACCTAACTTGATTTTGAGAAATTGTTTCTACAAACATAATTATTAGATGAGTGACACATTTAGACTGATCAAAGTATCTGTCAAAATGTGTTGTTGTGAGACAGGAAGGCCAGAGAGCTTTGTGAGACAAAATCAGATATTTTATGGTGTTTTTGAGAGTGGTCACAAAGGTATCCTGTGACATTGTATATTTGCTTTGTGGATTTTGTTTTTGTTTGTTTGCTTGGTGTGGCTTTTTTTTTTTTTAAATGAGGGGAAATAAAACCCTCCTGTGCTTCCAGGCATAAAACAGAGAACAGAGACTGGAGGAAGCTTTGTCTAAGGCAAGTCATTCTGTTGCTGAGATTTTAGCCTCAGAAACTGGCCAGTGTTAGAGAGGAGTTCCCTGGGACCCAGTCCAAGAGGGGCCATTGATATGCAAGTTAATTTCTTATTCTGAATATTAGTTGTACAGCTAAGGAGAAACACCCTCATTTATGTTTGTTTCTAATTAAAAAAAAAAAAATAGAAAGATGTGATACTTTGTTCTGGATAACTTTTTTACTATAGTTGTTGCCAAACCACACAAGTAATAAATAAGCAAAAGAAAAGAAACATCCTGTTAATGAAAAGCTGTGCTACAAAATGTCACCAAAATGATGCCTCAGCAATGATGAATTTTGTAGTACTATGTCCAAGGACATAAATTTTTCTTTCAACATTTTCAGATTATTTGGAAGCTCTCCTTTCCATTGTGACTTTAGTATTCTGACTGTTGTCACTTCTGTTCGATTGTTGTTGTTTTGTTAAAAAAAAGTCATTAAAATGGGCTTTATTCCAACTGTGTTTTACTGTAAGTGAAACACTCTTCTCTTGTGAGCATAGTGACAATGACCCATTTTTTGTTGGTTTTTTTAAACAGAATCTCAATTTCTGTACATTGACAGAACAGTGGGATGTTGAGGGCATTACTATGGCAGGACAGATTCAAAAGAATTTAATGAAACCTGAAACAGAAAAAAAGATTGCTGGTTGGATTTTGAACTTTGGTGTTTCTGACCCTCCTGGATTTTTTAATCATTTTCTTGCAACATTTATTTTGTCTAATACTGTCCCTAGGTGATTAATCAGCTCACCTTCCCACACTCTGCATTCTCTTCCGGTGAACATTTGGCTTCAAACCAGTCCTCATCTCCAGTCGTAAATTACCCAATTTTGTGTATTTGCCCAAGGATACCCTTTTCTATTCTTTTCCTTTTGTCCAATGAGCCCCAAAGAAAAAAAATTTAGTTCCTTCTCTCAGTGATGCCTGTGGTAGTACATTCCTGCCCCTGTGATTTTCAGTCCAGGAAATGAAGGCTAGTTTGATGCTTTTCTTTATAAAACCAAACTGTTTAGCAGAAGCTGATATTTCTGAATTTCTGTTGCTCCAACCAGATGTTTTTGCATAATCAAAATTTACTTTGGATAGCTCTTATAATAATAAATTCTAAATGCCTTCTTTTCCTAATTGGAAGGGGCAATAATTTTTTATACCACATGTAAAGTTTAAAAGGAATAATAGTGTACATTTTAAGAGACAAGTTTTTAATCACTATTAAATTCATAGTTACTGTGTGAATTTATAGACCAGCCGTAAATTCATTAGGTAAATCTACTAGGTTAATAAGTCATAAACCTAAGTGTAATTCTTAGTGGTATTTTATTGTGTTGCTATCTCGGAATTACAGAATGGGTCAGGATGGAAGTGATCACAATTGGTCATCAGGTCCCACTTCCCTGCTCAGGCAGGGTCATCCCAAAGCACACAGGATTGCATCCAGATGGTTCTGGAATATCCCCAGTGAGGGAGACTCCCCTCCCTCTCTGGATGATCTGCTCCAGTGCTCTGTCACTGCACAGTGAAGAAGTTCTTCCTCATATTCAGGTGGTACTTCCTGGCCGTGACCTCTTGTCTTATTAATTGGCACATGTAGTTTACCTCTGTGAAAAACAAAACACTACAATTAAATAAATCCCTGCTGAGAGTATTTAGTGAAACCTTGACATGCTAAAGAATACTGGATGTTCTTTATTTTGCAGTTTGACTACTGATCCCTGAGTATGGTGGATCTGCCCTGGGAAATTCAGTTTCCTGAAGGGTGGAAGAGGAAGGAGGTTTGGGTAGCCTGGAATGTGCATGAATGGAGTTTGTTGCAGCTAAGGATCAAATCCACAAAAGAGTTCAAGGAGAGGTCTATAGTGGGGAAGAAAGCAAAGAAAACATTTGGAAGAGAACAGAGTTACGTTCAGATCCCTCAGATCATATGCCTCTTCAGGGAAAGAGCAGGTGGCTCCTTTTTCCTATTTATGCCTTTTCCATCCTTGATATTGTTTCTACTTCAGTAGTATCTGGAGACCTGCAAATTAAGTTGCAGCCACACTCTGCTGGCTCTAGATGAGCCACTGAAGAACCTTTTTGTGTAAACTTTGGCCCTGAAAAGCAAAGTGTTTGCCCAGACTCCATGGAGACACAAACCTCAGTGATTTTAATGGAGATGCCAGCCTAGAGAAACAGGCTTCAGGCACTGTATGTGGGACCTGAAGGGTGGAGAAAAAGGACTGGGAATGAAGAACAGCAGAGCAAAGGCAAAACAATTTGTCTATATAATGCAGGGTATGTCTTCATAGCCTTCTAAATATAACAGCAGAAGTAATTACAAACATTGCAACAACTCACAGAGACAAATCTGAGCTATCTTCAAGCTAGAAATCTTGGACAGAGACAACTTTGCCTCTGTTTCCCTCATATTCCTTTAAAATAAGAACAAGACAACACTTCTTGGCTATTCATAATGGGAAGTCATGTACCATCTGATGGCTATTATATGATTCAAATAATACTGCATTGTCTGGGACAACAATTGTAAGAGATCGTTGTATATTCGAGTTTAACTTTATATGACCTCAAAGAGCTTTCAGCAAAAGCAGCAGAATCTGTAAAGACAGATTCCACACCAGAAGGAGAGTAAACAAACAAAACAGTACCAGAACACCATAGTTCATATAACCATGGCATTTTGCCGCATCTTCATCAAAACTAAAAGAGCTACAGAGGAAAAAAGCCAGGGAAAGATAACTCTTATGAAAAATAAGAGCAGCAATAAGAAAGCAGGCTGAAAAGAATTGAAGCATTTTTTAAAATAAACTGCAGCAAAGATATATATATACAGAGGGTAGAAGAGATGTGACACATAGGCTTTTAAGAAACAGACAAGGAATTACAAATGTGCAGTGTTTCGCCCTCAACAAATTAATTTGTCAGGAGCTTGAAGAGTTCTCATGTTTGGTAGGGTTTTTTTGTTGCTTTTGGTTTTTTCTTTTGCAAAGACGGTTGTTTTCACATAATACACTATGTGTGCATAACAAGTCATTTAAATCAATGTTGTACATTGTCTTTAGGCAATTATTTTCTCTGCTATTTGTCAAAGGTAAGAAGTAAATTCCAAGCAGTTTTGAACTGCTGCTTTGTTGTAATTATCTTTCCCTTTTAAAAAGATACTGTGATTTATGATGCAAAATGACTGCTTCAGGGTTACTTTTTGGCATTCATTATGTCAAAGAAAGAAACAATTAAAACCCAGGTACATAAGAGAGTGGTAGATGCAAAAGTGTTCAGCACAGCTTTGAAATTAATTTGAAAACTGAGGATTTATTAAATGAACTTTGGTGTACTTGATGGCAGCATTAGATCTATTGTCTGCCATCTGAGTACAGTGTCTGCCTCTGCTAAAAATTTTAAAGTTTGCCCACGTTGTTTGAGCAGTCCTTTAACAGTGTCTGTGTGCACACGTGCATGTATGTGTGCTCTGCCCTCTGCCAGGGAGCAAGGGATCAGATTCCTGGGGTACAAGAAGGTTAATGGTGCTCCACTAAGTGTGGCTCAGGGAGAACAACATTAATATTGTTGTCCAGAGATGTGAAAAATGCACAGCAATAAGAGATATCTTAAAAGTAGTAACTGAATCCCCTCTTAGGGTTATGTTTTCTGAGTTTCTCCATTTGGAAGGAACCAGATGTGTGATTTCCATTAGTATCCCGTAATAATTTTTACAGCTCATGGACTACTGCTACCATAAATCCCCCTGGAAATGGCTTAACTGTACCTGTCATCAGCATCTTAGCCTATAATATCCATACTAGTTTGCTTTTTCCATTTGACATATCTTCTATATAATTCCTGGTACATGGAACCAGTGCACAGTGCAGTCTTACAAAAAAATTAAGGAGGCCACAAACTTCCTTTAATTGCT
The DNA here is from genome assembly GCA_013390045.1 of Picathartes gymnocephalus. Classification (NCBI taxonomy): domain Eukaryota; kingdom Metazoa; phylum Chordata; class Aves; order Passeriformes; family Picathartidae; genus Picathartes; species Picathartes gymnocephalus. The sequence goes on from WEKY01027760.1 coordinate 94,976, forward strand.
TTTACTTGATATTAGAATATTCTCCAATTTGGAGCTTGGGGGTATGAAATTAGTTGTGAAATTAGTTTATTTGGAAAAAAAAAAAAACAAAAACTTTTATTTCAGAATAAGGTTTTTCGTGGATTTTTTTGTTTGTTTTTGTTAAGAGATGAGAACAATGAATAGTTTGAAAACTACTATTTTTCTGAAATACTCAACATATTAGGAACATGAGGAAATATTCACAAAGATTAATTTTAGTCATTAAGAGACTAAACTCTATTTGCAAACGACCTTCTAGGGACAGGTGGGAATACATAAAAGCAAGCCCTATTTTGACTGAAAGGAGGATCCTCTCTCTCTTTTGCACTCTCACTCTTCTTTTTCCTGCCATTGAATACAGGGTTATCTTAGGAAGCTCTTGTGTCCAGAAATGTAATTAATTATTTATTGAGATGACCTTGCCTCAAATGGTGAAACAAGACTCAACAACTTCTGAAGCTGACTGAATTATTCTATTATTCTGTTTTGATCTAACTTCACTGAGAGTATGAGTTGTGATATTCTTATCGGTGATGGTCTCTATTCTGTACTATACCTTAGCCTTCCAAACTTCTGTGATTTAGGAGAGAAACTTATTGTTTAAATATGCCAGTCAAAAATAGCACAATAATTTTCTGCTGGCAAGTATCCTGAAGATGTTTTGAATAGTTTGGAAAGCAGTCAAAAAAAGTACATGTACATTTCAAACATCATCATGATTCCCTTCTCCACACAAGTCATCACTCAAATAATTTTGTGCACTTCCATACCTCTTATCATTAATTTTTATGAGTACAGTTGGTAGCCTGCACATTTCTGCACACTTGAATCCATTACTAATCAGTATATATTCAGTGATTATACAAGCTACTTTTCATAAACTCCAGGACAGCTTGGAGAGCTGATGACATCAAAATGAAGTAAAGTATTTCCTCTTGATGTCAGCTGTCCTGCTACAGCTTGTTGGATCAGTGTGCTGTGCTTGTCTAAGCCAGGCTCTTTTTTGTCCAAGTTCCAGTGTTCTCTGATTTTCCTTATTTACAGGAGTATCAGCAGTGGAGTGATCCCAGAGGTCACAGTGGTCCACAATGCACTCCATATTCTGAACTCAAATTATTAATTCTAATAAATTTGGGCCAGATTTTTGTCTTACCTTGTCAGTATGTTGGATACAAGAAAAAGACTGCTAAATTCAATTATATCAGACTTCCATACTGGTGATACACAGTTTGTATCTGCTTTTAAAGCACTGAGTGCAGGCAAAATAACTCACATCCTTCTCCTAAATTAAGGTTTGATTGACTGATTTCCTTATTCTGATCTTTGGTTAAGAGATCCTATGTTTCATGTAGGTAGAGTTGCACAGTTAAGAGATTATTTTCACTGTAATTCAGTTCAGTAATATCTTGGTTTTGGGGTTTTTTTTTGCATTATGTGACCAAAAATCTGAAGAGAGTAGGCTGCCATTCATAAGGCAGCACAGCTTTTCTTTCTATTGTTGGAACCTGTCACATACAATTTATGTGTTTGAAATGAATGTTTGTACGAGATCTAAACCTAAAGGTATAAGGCAATATACTAGGGAAAAGCATTTTGCCATTGTGTCAGTTCTAAATGTTTCTCTCTTCCTATGTTATTTCAGCATAAATGACCTAGGTTTCTTTATAAATATTTTGTTGAGCACATTCTGAATGGGAATATCAGCCATGCTGCTGGATGACATACAGATGGTTAGTGAGCCCCATTGATCTATTCTCTGTTCTTGTAATTTTTTTGTTTTGTTTTATATTTCTCAATGATCTTCCAATATCTGCATTTCCTATGGAATGTTTCAGGATGAGTGTATTAATTCTACTTTTGTTCATACTCCTCTCTTGCCTCTACTCTGCTTTGAGTAACAGAGCACCACTTGAAGCACCATTTCATCCTTGTGCATATCTGTCTGCAACTCAGCCAACACTTCAGAAATTCTTTATCTTTCCAGATATTTTTCTGACTAAAGATAGATTTTTCTCTATGTTGCTTCACCTTGTTCTTTTCATAGCCTATTACACTTAGATTTTGGCTTGAGGGTTTATCTTTCTCTTGAGATCTTGTCTTGTGCCATGGATCATAAATTTCTGACTTGATATAGACACAAACTCCTGATTGAGAATGGCTTCCTACAGATTTGAATCTCTTTATTCAATGTATGTTTCAAGAAAACACTTTGAACGAATAATCTTAATTCTATTTTCTTTGGTAAGACATGCACCTCTTCTTTCATGAACATAATTGACTCTAAACTATACCATCTCACACCATTAGAACATTTTAGAGGAATATAGTCTTTGGGGTTACCCCCTAATAAAAATTTCTTTCAAATAGAGGCTTATCAAAGTCCAGAGAATATGCAACAATGGAAGCCCTTAGCACAGAAACAGACAGAGTTTGTTTTTAATTATTTGGAAGTAATTTTAATTTTTTATGGGTGGAGATACAGATGATAATTCAAGTAGAAAATGAAAGCTGAAATCTATCTATGTTTATGCAACAACGAAAACTGAGCTTGGGTGTTATTTTTCAGTGGTGGAAGCTGTCTACACAAATGAGATTTCCCTCTCAGGTTGTATCTGTACAAGTCTCAAATGAGCACCTTTCTCTAACTTTTCTTAACAGATAAGCAGTTCTAGTTCAGGCTGGTAACATTTTATTGCATATCACAAATGCGAACTGGGGGAAAAATAAAGGTGAATACCATTCACTGAAATAATATTTACTTTGGCAGTTTGAATAACATCTGCACTTGCCGCTTCAATATTTCTACCAGTATTTGACCTCCATTTCCTCTCCTATCTCTACTGATTATGAGTTATTATTTAAGCTCTAAACACAAAAGTCTATTACTGGTTTTGACCTTGGTCATTCATGTATCTTCTATATCAAGGTCTCGCACTTACCTGTCCTCTCATAAATTAAACTGGATTTCATATTTATCAGGCAGTCAGAAATACAGCTACAGCACAACTGGCTCTTGACTTTTGACAGACATTAAATAATCCATAATGAAAAAGGCAAAGTATTTACAGAAAAGACAATATGAAATATGTTCTATTATAGGAGGTCTCTGGTTTTCCACATTTACCTTCTGGATACCTTCCTACGAATTTGGTACTGGCTGTCTTGAACCAAGAAAATGTGTCACTTTTACAGAAGCAACATTCTAGTGAAAATACACAGACTAACCCTCAAAATTCAGGATCAGATCCATGCTGTTGGGAGCAGATTTTCGTTCTGCTGCTATTTCTAGACTTGGAACTACATTTCCAAAAAAGCAGGCATCAGCCTTAGGGTTATGGTGAAAACTGTAGCTACTGTATCAACTGGAATAGTCATGGAGCTATATGGCAGGGGGCACATGGAAAGAGGGAATATGTCTGGGAAGTTCTCTAGACTTCTCTTTGAGGATGAAATACATGAAAATTTCCAAGTATTCACCCTCAAAGAGAGGATGAAGTCTGCTTGATAAAACTGAGGAAGATGACTCTGGTTGTGGGAGAGGCATCTGCAGAAAGACAGGCACATAAACGCAGACATTTTCAGACAGGTCTGTACTCCCTGTGTTTGCATCTCCCCTCCAGGTGTCCAGTGGTTTGGGTACCAGTCTGGTCACTGGTTTGAGCTCACCCAGGCACAGGAAGCTGGGAGTCTAAGTCATCTCTCATTCTGTTGCAGAGCGTGTGAGAGGCCCAGGAACAAAACTCCTTCCCCTCCCTTTCTTCCTGGACACGGCTCCTGAAGTGGGAGAGAAACATCTAAGCAATATTAAGTAATGAGATCTGGAAATTGGCATTATTTGTCAAACAAAATTTTTGTATCAGCTTTATAGAAGTAGTTTCACTCCTTTATATATGAAGGAAGTTTGTAGAGAGGGTGATTTCTCAGGACAGCAGATAGCTGTTCTTCTCTACTTGCAATGTGCTAGTAATGTACTCATTAAGGCTTATCCTGAAAAATCACCTAGCCTCTTTTTGAAGTTTCATACAAGGGGCTTGTAATGTTCATGTGAATGATGGAAAGCCATCTTTTGAGCATGCTAATGTGATTTCATACATTAAATTGTCTCCTAATAGCAGTAAAACCATGTTTTCTCTCATGCAGGGTTTATACATTTGCTTTAATAATTACAAGAGCAGGCCATTTCCTAGATAATTGCAAACATTCACAATTCACATTTAAGTTTATGCATAAGGATGTTATAGGTACTGTAAATTTCATGCTTTATGAAAGGTTCAGTCTGATACGTATCTTTTATGCACAGCCATGGATTGATGTGCCAGAGACTAATAAATTTTGTCTGAAGACTTTCACTGCAATCTGATTCCCATCCATTTGCATATGACTTAATCTTCTGAGCAGTGTGAGAGTGCAACTATCTCTCAATAGAATTAAACTTACCTAAATGTGGCATGAAGAGATTACTCCTGGAAGGTGATGGAGCAGAGCACCAGATAGTACTGAGAGGACTCAGGCATATCTGTGTATGGTGCACCTGATTCTGCAGATAACAAAACACCACCCAGAGAATAAGGTATAATTTGTCTATTCTTAAATTAGAGAATACTTTTATTCTTAATCTCTGAATTCTGATGCTATTTTCAGCTTTAAAGATGTGGTTTATGAAGTACTTGGATGCTAAGCTAAAGATCAGAACAGAGAAACTACACAGGGCAATTAACATTTCTGATTTCAAAAAAGGATTTGTCAGAGTACAGTAAATAAAATCTAGAGACATATATTGGGCAATAACAATAAAAGAGATCTTGAATAATTGCTGATTATGTGAACGCTGCAACAAACAGAACTCATAGAGGGCAAAGGAAAATATGACCATGCAATTTATACTGTGTCATATAATTTATGTGAAAATATCAGGAATTTTCACTAGAATTTTGTATTATTACTTTGTAGACTTTAAATGCTTCATACTAAGACCTTAATAGTGTGTTAAATTTGTTTTTATTTATTCCAATTATTTATTGGGGGGGGAAATTGACAATAACACCTTTCAGACACCTAGTTTTAGGTCAGTTTAACTAGACTGACTCCTGTAATCAATAAAGAGATACAGGTAACAAATGAGACAATCATGTAACTCTACTGAATGTGCTCAGACAGTACATTTAGAGTGATTATTCATTTTAGTAGATTTTCTCTTCACAGGAAACAGCCCAGTGATATCTGCCATAGTCCAAAATACTTATTAATACAGAAAACCTCCAGAGAGGATAGCAAGAATAATGTAATAACTCAGTTTTAAATATAATAATATGTAAATTATTGTCTGAGTTATTAGAAGTTAAAAGTTGGCATAAAAAGTGATGGAAACTAAATTACTTTAATAAGACAGTCCTTATAAATTATGACTCATTCTGCAAACAGTACCTTTGATAAATATATGAAAAACAACAAATGATTAAATTGTCATTTGAATACAAGCATTCTTTAGGGTAGGCCCATATCTTTGCAGAGAAGCTACTTTCTAACTACTGGCAAATATCTTTTCCTTACTTTCATTTGTTGAAGTTTTTTCTTTCTTTTTCCTCCCAATCCTTACATATAACATTCTTAAGGTTTGGATAATTCAGTTATCAAATTTAAGTGTAAAGTTAAAAAATAAAGCCTCTGTTCATGTTTATTGAATGTTATCAGGGTAGAACTGGGCAGGTTTGGGGCAACCACTGTAATTTCAGTGTGAGGATCAATTCACCTTTGCCCACTGTCATGATGAACAGGAGGTTACTTAATCTAAATGTAGCAGATTTATTAAAGGAAACTATCTTAAATTATCTGAAATAATTATTCATCTTCATTCCACTGCAGTTTAATTTGTAGCATCACTTGGTTCTGTTCACACAACTGCTGAAGCTGTAGCTCATTTTATTTACTAGTTTAATTTTTATCTGTAACAAGCAGCCACCCCTCGCCTTGCTAGACTGTGCACTGATCTATATATGTTCCTGCCTCTACAGCTTTGAATGAGAACTAGCAATGTTTATTTAGTAAAGAAGATTCTCTCTGCCTTGTTCTTCCTAAAAACATTGTGGCCAGTGTTTTTTGGTTCTTTTTTTCACCTTACGACCATACAACCCTTCTCACTGGCTCTCTGCATAGCAAGTTAGAACAGGTCACCTCTCTACAAGGAGAATTTCAAGTTCTTTGTGCCTATTACCTTGATGTTTAGAACCAATGAATAAGCAATTAATTTCCTCATTCTTTTCCACCTCTATACAACCCCCATATATCACCTTGAGTCTGACATGTATTTGTCTTCCCTCCCACCACCACAGTTACCAGGTGATGTTTAAGAACAAAAACAGGAAATGTGGGACCGAAACAATCTAACAAAGCATGAATTGTGGCAAGAATGGACCATCTGATTACTGCAATGAATCTGAAGGACAAACTTACGAGAATAAATCCTCTTCCTGTGCTTTTTTGGCCAGGCCCACATTTTCCTTGCAGGCTGAATAACAGGGAAGAAATATGGTGTTGGTCTGTTTAAGTGTCCTGAGGATCATGAGCCACTGTAAATGAACTACACACTCACTCACATGGCAAAATCTGGCCCGAGGTTCAGAAACCACTGAGATATTCTGTTCCTTGTTGGAGGAATATGTTATGGGCACCATTTCATGTAATTTGTTTAGGTTCTGCCCCTGTTTTCCTGCATTGGAAAGCAATTGTGACTACAGCAAAGAAATAGGAAAGGAGGCAGCACCTCCTCTGGTGCCAGGTGAAAAAGGACCTGGAGATCCAAGGAAACATCAGGAATACACGGCGGAACTCAGAATCAGAAAAAAAAAAAGAAAAAAAAGAATTAAAAAAAAAAAAAAGAAGATGATGCTGGTATCATTTTCTCGAGCAGAAAAGGCTTCATTTAACACACTGCCTATAAACAAAACATTACTTTATAACAAAAATACCTGCTTGAAAGCTGAGTAGGAAAGCACTGTCTCCACTTTACACCTAGGACAGGGAAAGGTGATGATAGTTGTCAGAGATCACAGTGTGTGTGACAGGAGGAGTCTTGCTTTCCTTTGATAGACTATCCTAAGCTGCTAAGAAAAGTGAACTCCAGGAATTCAGTCATCTGATGGAAAAGGATACTGGAAATCCTTGCTTTAAACCAGATAACACAGATCAAATGTCACACGCCGAAGCCTTGCAGTGAAGTGCTCTGAAATGAGAGGCAGGCCAGGATTGTTAATAGAAACTATTCAACAAGTGTATTTATGAGAATCATAAATAACTCACAGACAGGGAGGAGGGAGTGAAATTAACCCAATCAGCAATTCATTATGAATTATTTGCTCTCTCTTTACAGAGAATAACAAGGACCAGGGTCTCCTCCAGTCTCAACAGCAAGGCGAGGTGCACTCAGTCAGCACTGACAGCCTGGGGAACAGGAGCTATAACAAGAACAGGCACTCTCAGGGACCTATTCCAGCCTGGTTTCCTTATGTGGGACATAGCAAAATACCCAGAAAAATGGGGGAGAAAGGAAGCAAAAAAGGAAAGGTGAAAACAAGCACACTAGCAAGTAAAATTCAAACTCAGATCAAAATGGCCACGGAATTAGTTTCAAATATTAAGGAGTTTTCTATTATGACTTTTTCCCCTGATATTTTAGTTCAGTGTCCTTTAACTTCATAAACTCCATAAGGGAATGCTCAGTCTGAACATCACTTTGCCTCTTACCTTTTGGACACTTGGGGTCAAATTCCTCCAAAATAAATTTTGGGGAGGGAGATGTTATTTGCTGCATATCTTATGACAAGTTCTATAAATGTGGTGACAAACTGCTGATATCCAGTTCTGTACAAATCATTGTCTTACCCAGTTTATTCTGCAAAGCTAAATTCAAGTCTGTAGCCAATTGATTTGGATGTTAACCCTCAGCATTGTCTATTCACTAGAGGCCAATGATCCTGAGGCTCAAGCAAGCTACCAAGCTGATTTTAAAAAATCCAGCAAACTAAAGTACTTGAAGTTGCTCAGGATCCTATTTTATTTTCTATTTTTCTCCTTATTTTAACATAATTAAAAATATTTTCTTCAGTTACAGCCAGCTTCTGTAGGAGATTCCAATCTTTCTATAAAATCAGCAGGAGGTAGAGTGCTCACCATTTTCACTGCTAATTTTCATTAATTTTTATCTTTCCAGCTAAAAATATATATAATATTTTTTTTTATTTTTAGTTTCAGCTTTCAGTCATAATTCTGTCTACATATCTTTTTTTTTTTTCCTCAAGTAGATTAAAGAATTCTTTGTTCCCTGGTGTTTTTTTCCCTATGCATAGGGTTATAAACCATGATCAAATCACCTTTCAATCTTTCTTTTTATAAGCTTAACAAAATGAGTGCTTTAAATTTCTCACTGTAAGTCATTACATTTCCAGCCATTAAATACTTTTTATGGCTCTTTTTAACACCCTCACCAACATCCTTTAAAAATGCAGAGACCAGAGCAGCACAGAGCTTTGCAATAACAACCACACAGAGGTAAGCTCACCTCCCTCTCCTCCTGTGTTTATACACCCATGGATGGCATTAACCCTTTTCCCACAGCTCTGCAAAAAGCCTTTTGGAGTCATATATCTACTGTGACCCCTAAATTCCTTTCAGAGTCACTGTTTTCCAAGGCAAACTGCTCCATTCCCTAGGCTTCACTTGTACTTCTCAGTCTGTTATCTGACATTTGGTGAGACAGAATGAAACACGTTTTGATTGAAGGGTACCCATTTGCCAAGTAAAGTACCTCCTGCAGTCATAACTTTTTTTTCTGTGCCATCAGTCCTCACCTCTTCTGCAAGATTATCAGAAGTGATTTTTTATTCACTTCTATGTAGCTGCTGTAAACGTTTTCAAAGTTTGCTACTGAGTTCCTTCTTAAATCTCAGGCAATACAAGCAGGGAGAGGTTGGCAGCACAGGCAGAGAGTGAGCTTTATTTCAGTCATATACAAGTTCTCTACTTACAAATGCCTCCCAGCATATCCCCCAAGTACATCTCTGCTTTCCACACAACTAAATGAAGGAAGAAAGAACAACAATGTTGGCGGAGGAAAAGAGGCGTAGAGAAGTCAGTGGACTTGCTCACAATTATGCTCAAAACTGGGGAATGGAATTCTCATTTCTGTGTCTTATTATTTTTACTTCTTGCCTAACCAGCCATAACCTGTCTAGAATTTTTGCCTCTTTGTGTGTTTTCCCTTCTCCTCAGACATGAAAAAAGAAAAAAAATAAAGAAAGAAAATAGAATTGCCATCGGTTTGTTCCATCTGTCTGGCATTCCAAAGGGAATATGATACCTGAGTAAGAATTTACAGTAAGTAGTAGTTGTATGCTTAAATTCTGGAAGTTGCTTTAAGCAGACTATAGTTACTCCTTCTGCCTTTAAAAGAACTATCTTTTGTTGACTTTAAGGAGAATTTGGATGCATTTACTAGTGTTCACTTTCTGACAGTTGTGCAGATTTTTGTGTGTTTTGATTTCCCTGGTCCACCGCAAAATAGACTGCTTTGAATATAAAGCCACCAGGAGCTGTATGTCTGTCCAAGCATTGCCTGTGCCAGAATCAGCCATGTTTTCACAAATAAAGAGAATGAGTGAAAGGTTGTGAGATGGAACATCCGACTTGGAGCCAGGTCTGCTGGGAGATTTATGAACAAAAAGTAGAAAAATTCCTGGGAAAGAGGAATCATTCCAGGTCAGGAAAGAGGTAGGTCAACCTCTGAGAGGAGGTCCTAGGGGACGAAAGGCAGAGCCATCTAAATGATGGAGCAGAAATCTCCAATGGGATCAGAGTGCCAGGCTCAGAAACAAAGAGGCAAAGATTAGGTCTGGCCCTTATGATCTCCCCTCCAGTATCGAGTTCATTAAAGCTGCATGCGGCACGCCTGCTGGCCCGGCACAGTCGGCGTGGCAGCTACAGGAAGGTCCTTGGGTAACCCCTCTAGAGGTGTGCCACACTGAGCCCAGTACAGCTCACAGCAGAAGTAGTGGTGCCCCGGGGGACAAAAGAAGAACAAGGAGGAACTGCAAGCAGATGTACCAGAGAGGCTTTTATTTTCTAATGGGCACTGCTGCAGCCCTAGCCACAGGGAGTGTCTCACAGTGGGATGGCTCCAAGCGGCTTCAGAAGCCACAGGGAACAGGGGTTTTCTAGTGAGAGGAACACAGGGAGGAGACTATCTTATGTCCAATGGGGGAGTCCTAGGGGTGGTACATTCATAAAACAGACATTTCTGGGGAGCAATCCAGGGATCGGGGGGAGGGGTTACAGTAGCACTAACAAATCAACCACGGAAGAACAAGGAACATTCTGGCTAAAGGGGCAAGGTTACAAGGGATTGACAGGGGAGAACAGAAGGGAGACAGCAAACAGGGGAGGGGACTTACATCAATCAAACAGGGAGAAATGGGGGAAACCAATTACAACAAGGGGGGGTACACAGAACAAACCATTTTACATTACAACTTAGAAAAACCCGCCGCAACAGCTGCAGGAACTGATCCGGTGTGTGGAGGTTACCTGACCTCGAGGTCACACAATAAGCTCATTTCATAAGGCCTACATCCTTTCCATCTCTGCTTTCTCATTCACTTTCTCTCTTCTCTCCCCTTCCCCACGCTCTTTGTGGCCTCCAGTCCCAGACTTTGCCTTTGGGACCTTTGTCACATCTCACTGTGCTCATGTCTCAGGCTTTGTCCCACCACCAGTAACCTTGCAGGCCCACACTCTTCTGCCATTGCTCCCTGAGAACCACAGTCCTTTCCACACAGGACTGCCACTGCCATCCCTGTCTCTCCCTCTTTGACCCTGGGATCCTTCCTCTCATCCTACTGTCAGAAATGAGAGGCCAGCTCTCGCAGTGACTCAGCCAGATAACTTTATTAGAGGACAGCTGGGGTAGGTAGGGCCCGTCAACGGGTGGCTCCACACCACCGGGTCACCGAAGCCCCTTCCGAGCACCGAGGAGGAGTCTTCTCTGCTGGTCTGTGCTGAAGGCCGTTATCCACCAGAGAGGTTCTTCTTTCCTCACCGGGGTCCCACGGAGAAGAACCCCGAGCAGGCTGCTGCACGCCCTTTTATCCTGCTCTTGGCCTGCCCGGATTGGTTGATTTTGGATCCTCTCTGTTATTGGTTGTTTCAAAATCTTGGACCCTGGTTGGCTCGTGGTCTTGGGGGCGTGTCTTTAGTTCCACAAAACTGTTAGGTGGACCTGTTTGAGGACTTTGCTGTTCGAGAGTCCACCATTTTATCTCATGTTACCAACTTCAACAATTAACCTTAATCAACAAACATCAACCAACATTAATTAACGTGATAATTTAACAGATTCCTTATATCACTACTGCTCGACTTTATCTTCCCTGGGAGGTTTTTGGATCTGGGAGGTTTCCCACTGCATCCCCCCTGGGTCCTTACCAGGATGTCACTGAGAGCACCAGAACAGACTCTCAGATTTTGGGCACCTGCAGCACCAGGTATGACCCAAAGTGTCTGGAAGACAATCCAAAGTCATTCTTATCCCCAGCAGGGGCATTGCCAGTGTAGATGGTAACTTTTGGGAGTATGTAACTGTTATAACATTTAACAAATCCCTGCCAAGAATGCACAGTGATTTCCCAAACGTGTGTCCAGTTTGAGTAGACTTTTACAGGTAAAGCAAATTTCTGATGAAGGCCACTCTATCTCTCTGTCTAACTTCTAATTCCAAATGATGAGGATGTTAGGGTTTTTAAAATAATCTATTTTCTTTTTATATTAAAAAAAAAACCCTCTGTGGCTTTAGAACATCTTTGCTCTTCCTTAGGCAGAAAAGGTAAGAAAAAGTTTTCTTAAAGGAGTGATAAGATCAGTTTGCCTAACTTGATCTGACTTTGCAATAACAATTTTGAAACAAGGCAGAAAAAAGTCAATATTTCAGGATAAAATGAGTCACATCTTTTATTCTGTATAGCTTTCAGTGTACTAACTGTTTGAAATTATGCAGGAAACCAGAATTAACACACTTGGCTGCTGAAGAAAAAATAAACCCTGCACACAAATCAATAATATTTTCAATAACATCTGCGAATGCTGACAAATCACAGCTCCATGGCATCCTCCCTAACCCAGTGGTGTGACTTTGGTCTAGTGATGGCTCAGAGGGTCAGTGACTCAAATTTCCTGCAGAAAATTGGCTTTTCTTAGAGCTCTTCTACCCAAACATTGACAGGTCCAAGGCCTGTTCAGTTATTGATACATGATTTTAACTTCCAAATCTTTATTTATCTCATGCAGCATTCCCCATTTAATGGAGACTAGTTTTGTCATCCTGGATTTATCATTGTTCTGTAACAGTGTTTCAACTGCATTTCTAATCTGTTAAATCATATCTTGCAAATACAATTTATATTGATCTAGAATTCAATTTTTCTTAATTTGGTTTCTGATAGTATTGTATGAAAACATTTGCAGAAGCAATTTGGTATGTATTACAAAAGGATGAGGTATCAAGTCTGATATTTCTTTTGTTAATAGATAAATATCTATTTTTTTCTCTTAAATTATCCTAACAATAAAAATTTAAAAATCTGTATTACAGAGGAGTTTTAAAGGATTAGTTCTGGATAACATTCTTTCTGCAGTTATTTAGAGAATTAGTTGTGGATACTATTCTTTCTGTAGTTATGCCATTGCTTCCTTTTCAATCTAGTTATTTAGAGTATTTACAGATAGCTTTAATTTTAAATATTTAGAGGCTTGATTTACCTGTTCTGAGTTTTAACTCTGATTGCTTAAGAAGCAATCCCTAAATTTCACTGTACGGCAAGTGATACAACAGATAAACCCTAAGAAATCCCAATCCTAAGTCTTTGCATCAGGCTGCCCATGGAACAAGCAGTAAATTGATAATAAATACATTGATTTCAAAGTGTGTGTTTTGGCCTGGCAGACTTACATGGAAAAACAGTGTTTGGCCTATTGATTTCTGCCAATTATTTGTATTCACCTATGTGTGATCATTACACCAAACTTGTAGTTCAAAATAAAGTTTGTCAAGGTTGAGTCCACTGCTGTTAGAAAGCATTAAGGTTTAGGAGGTGTCCCAAGTATTTAGTGCACTTTAAAGTCACCATTTAAGAAATGCTATGCATGGAAATGGGAGAAATCAGGTGCATTTTCTGAAGTTCACTTAGGTAACCAAACAGCCTGAGAGCAAATGGAAACATCACAGGTGTAGCCTGGACCATGGTATGGTCTGTCAGAGATCTATGGCAGACCACTAATCTAAATTTTTAAAAGTAAATTGTGTCCATGGATGTGAAGCAAGAGATTGCTAGGGTAAAGAATGTCCCTCAACTTGTAACCTTGGAGAGCATTTTGAAAACTGATCCACTTCCTGTGTTGTTTGCCAAAACAAAATTTAAGTCAAATATAACCTTATAAATAACCTAGATTTTCCATTATCACTAAGAACTACTTATACAGATATATTTTCTGTAACCAAATTAAACTCTGAATGTTAGTAAGCAGAATATATGCAGACTACATAAAGGTCTTCAAAACTCTGTGACAAAGTTGTTCTGAGGGTTTAAATTCTCAGTGTTCAGTTACAATTTTGATTTTCCTTCAACTGCAGCATATATGCAACATAGCCCCCCACTATTTTATTTTGATGAGCACAAACCCAGAGCAATGTGTATGGCCAGAAATGTGTTCTGTGAATCAAAACTTGGAAAGTAATAAAAAAATTATTCTAAAAAAGGAGTACCAATTACTTTATCTTCTAAAAAAATGTCCATGGTTCAGAATTTCAGAGGTTTATTACGGTAAACAAGCAAGGGTTTCTAAAATTTGTTTCTCCTGAGATTTAACTGCATCTATGGCTAGAGAAGTTTCGTGTCTGAAGGCAAGATGATTTTTCACTACTCTTACAATTACCAGAAACTGAGGCCGTCATAACTTGTGAGTCAACACCTTCTGTCAGTGTTTCCTGACAAATTCTGAAATGCACCTGGCTGCCCTTGGCCTGTGGGACCATTCCAGCTTTTAGGGATCATTGGAACAACAGAGTTCCTTGTGCTCCTGACATCTTCCTGGGGTTTTTCAGTTATGTATTAAGGGCCAGAGCTCTCACCATCTCTATGGCAACTTAGGACACCCTATAGACAAAATTAACTGCCAGGTTTCCTGTCAAGTTTGACTCTTCAGCAACTGTGCAGCTGGGGTGGTGAGAAGTTGCCAGATTGCAGGAAATAATTATAGTGAAATTTCACAAAAATGCAAATATGTAAACCAAAGCTCATTAAAATAGAGAAATGATCATAGTAATTGACCTTTACGGAACTCGTACAGTATGGACTTCAAATAGGAAAATAAGTGCAACCAGGTGATGGTGATGAAACAGCAAATATAATTCCATGGCAACCCTCCCATTTTCTCCATCTCATTTTCATTCTGTCTAAACACATAACTGACTTTGTGCTTCAAGAGTGCTTACAGAGAATTAAAGCCCAAAATCCTCATTGTAGGTTTTTTTAGCGTCGTGATTTTTTTTTTTTTTCGCTGATTAAGGAGAAAATTAGCACCTAAATTCCTTCACAAACAATTGTAAAGGATCTCGGGCTGAAGTGAGCTTGCTTCAACTCCAGTTTTGTCTTTCATCTATCCATTAAACAATCCGTGCCCCTGCCCAGGTTGCTGTGCTTCATTCCTTGGAGCTCAGTAATGCAGCAGAAATCAATCCACATCCTGTTCCCCTTGTTTAGTGAGTTAAAGTGACTCACACAGTGGTCTGTAAGTGGCAAAAGTTGACTGGCAGGACTCTCCAGCCTCAGGGGGTGGTGGAAAAGGACCTGGCAGCAAACCATGAGATCACATCTGCTCAATCACAAGGGCTTGCACAAAGAGCCTTTTTTTGACTGCTGAAAGAACGCCACAGCCAGCACCTTTGCTTTTCAGCTAAAAGTTGTGTGGTCTTTTTGGGACGAATGTAGCAGTGCTCCAGAAACAATCTGGGCCTAACAAAGAAGCTATCCAGGTTTTGACCCCTGGAGATCCCTGTATTGTGTCCTGAGAATTAAGTGGGTCATGTAAGAATTTGCAAAGCCTGATAGCAAAGAGATCCTGTTCATCCTACAGTGGGGGTAGAAGAAGAGCAAAATATTAAGTTCCAGGATGTGACACTTCAATACGACAGTTCCTCACATCTCTACCTCTTAATACACAAGGGTAGTGAAAAGAGTGTGCCGTGAAGAACTTCTCCAGTAAAGGAGTGAGAGTTTCAGTGAGAGAAAATGCTGTCTTGAAAGAGGAATGCTCTAAATACCTTAATAATGAGTGATAAAATCACAGAATGAAATGATACATTCTCTAGCTAGCAGTGTTATTTAGTAGGGATCCAAAAAAGGAAGAAAAGCAAAAGCAAAAAAAAAAAAAAAAAAAGTTGTGACACGGCCAAAAAAAACGCACTGAATGAACTTTTTTATTAGTTCATCTGTCTTTTCAAGTGATATTTGATAGTTAAGTGAATGGTGAGAGACACAAGGTCTATAAGGAAAGACTCAGAAAATAATGAAAGTAGTAACAGAGCTGCTAAAACTCCACTTAGTTGAAGATTAAGATTCATTTCCAGCAGCAGGGGTCTGCCCTAAGCTTCCAAAATATGACCACAAAGCATAAAACCTTAAATCAGTTAGCAGGTGAGGAAGGAGTATACCCTTGTTATTACTTTAACGTGGGGGAAATAAATTCACATCTTTAAATGTTAGCATTGCATAGCTTTGTTGATGCCTTTGGAATGACCTGCATTGTAAAGATCTCTGGATTAACACAATTCAGTGTTGTTAAACATAATTTCTGAAGTCCTGGCTGGATTCACACATATTTGCTTAAAGTCATAATCAGGTGAGTTCTGAATTATCTGTTTACACATGCGATCTCTGGACTTCTGGCTTTTGTAGGAAAAAACCCCACCATAATTTTTAAAAATCTGGTTTTTTTCCTCCTTGCACAGAGGATTAGACTAATAGAAAATTTATCTTATTTAAATCAACAAGCTTTTGTACATTATTTTAATCAGAATAGTCCTCAAGATGCTACAGTAAGTTTCTGCAGGCTGATTTCTGACATGCAGATATTGAGAAATCGTGTTTATTTAATTGCAGAAAAAATAATGTTTTGCCATTTTTCTCTAGGAAAGCAAGAACCAACACAGAAATGCGACAGGCTGTAAATTTGATAAGATGTCTTGTACTGCAATTTTTTATTTATCCTCATGGGACTCTTTGAGATTTCCCAGATCTACCTTTAACCACAGAATTGCCTGATGTTCTTCATCAGCTTTTAAAACTAGAATTGTTACAAATGAGAGCTTACAGTGGCAGCCCTGGTTTATTTTATGTGATGCCGCCACATAGTAATTGTATTACATAAGTTTGGCAGCATTTCACAGCTGCACTAAGTCATGTTAATGGGAGGTATCCAGTTCCTAATGTTGAAAACTGCTTCTACACAGAAGCTGATTGAATGGGTTTGCTCACTAGCAGAGGCTCACTCATTAATTTCAGTTTTTTAAAGGGAGGCCTGACATTATCCAATTTGTATGTCTGATGAAAAGTTTCATTAAATGGTGGATAAAGTGGTGTGGAATGAAATCTGAGTGTTCACAAAGGGAAAAAAAAAAAAACCAAACAAAAAACAAATGAAATTTTCTTTATATGTTATTTTTTCTAACCAAGAGACCAGAAAGAAGAGCCTTCTTAAATTACAAATTTAAAGTACTTTCAGGTTTATTTGATACCTCTGAGACTCTACCAAATTTCCTTAATCACACAAGCCTGTCTCCAAGCAGTTATGTAAAGCTCAGCTGAGGCCAGAGTGGTTGAGCTGAGGTTTAATGAAGAGCTCGGACATGGAGGATGGAGGCAGTACAGTCCTGTAGGGTTTATAGGGCTCAGGGTGGTCCCGTTGCAGCTGGTGCCAAGTGTGCCCGTGGGACACCTTCCTCCTGCTGCCTGCAGAGCAGCCCCTGCCGCTCCTCCCTGCCAGCACCTCTCCCCTTCATTCCCACTGGGATGCCTGATCCTGCCCCTGTTCACAGAAGCACAGACACCTACCTGCCCCTTTGGGGTAAACAGCTGCTCCTCCTGACCCCTGCACACCTCCAAACACCTGTCCAGGCAGAGGCTCCTCATCCCTGCACCATGGCAACAAGCTGCCTCACCCCTGTTTTCCACCAGCCCCTGGTTTGCTTGTCCTTGTGCCAGCGGATGCTCCTGCTTCCCAGCTGCACGCAGCACGGATGCTGCCTATGTGTGCATCTGGAGTGAGCCAGGAAAAGCACTGCACCTGTTCTCCTTCCTGTCTCAGCCAAGGCAGTGGCCACGTGGAGAAACTTGTGGACCATTTTCGACCTATGGGTATCGTTTTTTATCCTTCACTAGCAGATAGTGATGGCACCATCACCGTTTCAAACCCTGACTCAATTTGTGAGTTTGTGACGTGCTGAGCAGGCTCCAGATGTGAACCTGGCACTGCCTCCTCAGGGAACACAGCGTTACTGCTGAATTCTGCCTGGGCTCACCAGTGAGTCACAGGTGTCTGCATCTGTGCATGAAGACGGGGGAATCTCAGGTATTGACACACTTTCAAGCTTATAAAACCCATCATCTCTCCATGTGGATGGCTCTGGAAGAAGGTGGCAGACACAGGAGACTTGAGAACTTGACTAAACATACTGTCTGCAAACCTCATCATAATGGTTGGTTTGTTTCATGGGACTAGATCACCTGATATTAATACAAGGAAAAAATAACAGACCTGAGATCGCCTTAAATGTTTAAAATAATAATTAAAAATGCATTTATGGTTATTAATCTATTATAAACCTAGCAATGTAAGTGCTTACTTTCTGTTTTCATTTTCCCAAAGTTGTGCCTTTCAAAACTGAAAGAATCAGGAAGCATCTGCTGCATTTCCAGGTCTGGAACGCACACACATTTCAGAGCATGCTTCAGGGTAGGTTGTAGGCAAGTCTGAGAGGGCCTCACTTGTGACACAGAAACTGTGCCAGCTTTCATGGTTTTGTGTCAAACACAGCTCATGTACTGTGGGACAGGCAGGAGGAGAGCAGTGGGCACAGCACTGCTTCCTGGAAAGCTTCTCCTTCCTCCTCAGGGAGCATGAGTCTTCAGCTATGAGGGCACTGAAAGATGAAACACAAAGTACAGTCTTTGCCTGAAGCAGTAACTGTGAATATTATTAGACAAAGTAAGTCCTTGGAATAGGAATGAATATCCAAGCTTTCACTCTTTCCATGAAAATATTTAAACCCTCATGATGAATTGGAATTTAAAATCATCCTTGAACTCAATGACCACTTCCTAGCATGCCCTGCTTTAGCACACGGTATTTTGTAGCTCCTCTTGCAAGAAGAAAAGTCATTTGCCTGAGACCTACCTTTGAAATACTTGGCTTTATGTTGCCATAGCTTCTTTGCAAAACTGAATGTAGTGGTAACAAGTCTATGCAAGGTCCCATGCATCAGTCAATCTTACAGCATTTTAGTGACAGTGCAGGAGAGACACAAGAGTCATTTCAAAAGGTATTTGCTGTTCTAATAAAACCAAATATCCAAGTATGGAAAGTGCTATATGAAGCAGACATTATCTTCCAGATACACAGTAAAATGAAAATGAAATTTATGTAACCACGATCAAAGGAAAAATAGCATTCACTTATACTTGTAATGTAAAAAGAATAAAAAATTCTTGCTAGGTTATGGTCTTCAGACCAGGATCAGGTTGAGAAAGGGAAGTTCATATGTCCAACACCATTTTTAAGAAAAGAAGACTACACTAATATAAGAACTTTTAACAAACCAGAATATTCTCAAGGTTGAATTAAAATATGGTTCACCTTTGAGCATTATACAAAAGACACCGTTAAAATAAATGGTGCTAATTTAGTGTGAGGGTAAAATGACCTGATTGACAGCTGTGGGCAATTTTGTTCAGAAAACAGTACTAGAAAGGCAAATTTCCCTACGTTGTCATCATCAATTCACCTTACCTAGAAAGAGCTATCACAGAGGTAATTACTGCATCAAACCTACTCGTATTTTTTATCTTTTTTTGGTCACACGGCTTCTGCCTCACTGGGTTTTAGATTGATACTGTCAAGCTCCTTGCATCTAGTCCAGCAAGCACGCATCGTATCACACCAGCCAGAATACTTTGAGGATTGTGACAGATCCCAAACCAAATACTGGCATGTTTCTTGCTCTCAGAAGAGTAAGAAACATTTGTGCATGGCCAGAGGTGCAGCACAGCAGCAAAGCACTTGGTGAGGACAGACGTCCCATGCCTGTGCTATACCAAACCCATACCCATGTCCATGACTGTGTCCATGCTCATGGCCCTCCCCTGTCCTGCTCGTGCATGCAGCTGCTCAGACCAGCTCACCCCTGCTCCAGAGCTGTCCCTGGGCTTGGCCTGGCCCAGGGAGACCAGGACTGGGTACTCTGAGCCTGAAAAGGAACCTGGATTTGGTACTCTGAGCTTGTGCTACAGTGTGATCCATGGCACAGTACACTGGGGCTATCCCTCGATTTGTTCCCTAAAAGGCATGCTCCTGGTGCAAGTTGGAAGGCTGACTCTCCTGGCTCCTCCCCACCCCTACAGCTCCAGGTCCTGTTGGCTGGAATTAACTGCACGTGACAGGAGCCAAACCCTGAAGAAACAGCCGAGCGGAAAGGTTTGATTTAAATATTTCCTTTGAGTTGGTACTGGGTGCAGGTGTCCCTGTGAGGACTGGCTGCAGCTGATTCCAGATAACTCCAACTGACCCAGTGTGGCAGCCACATGCAAGAGAAGGGGCTGAAAGTGCCCATGGAGAACTAAAAGAGAACAAAAAGAGAAAGAGAAGAGGCAAGGTCAGAGGAGCAGCAGGAGGAGGAAGAAAAAAGGTTCTACCTGAAGAAGACAAGGTTCTACCTGGCACCAGACAAGGCACCACTTCAGCCCATGCAGATGGCCATTGCCAAGGGAGCTGCCACACTGGAGAGCCCACACTGGAGCAGGAGAAAGATGTGAGAAGGAGAAGACCTCAGGGAGAAACAGCTGATTTTGGCCTGTGACCCCCTGGCCTGCCTGCACCACTCAGGTGGTGGAGCCTGGGGAGGACATGTGAAGCTGACCCTGGGAAAAGGAGGGGAAATGTTGTTTTCAAGTTTGTATATATATTTTTTTTTTTAACTATTACCTGCATCAGCAATTAAATACTTTTCTTAATTGACAATAAATTCCAGAGTTTGTGTCTGTCCTTACCTGAACACATGAACTGTCTTATTCTTGTTCTTCTTCTTTTCTTCCCCATATCCCACTGAGTGAGTTGAGTAACTGAGCAGCTGGGTGGGATTTTGGCTGTCAGCCAAGGCTAACCCACCATAGATTTATTTTATTTTAAATGAAAATTACTCTAAAATACCTGTTTTGGGGTTTTTTATTGTCATTTTTCTTTGGGCCATTTGCAAATATTCAAATAATTCTGGCTAAAAGAAGACTACACTTAGTTTGCAGTGTTTTGTATTTCAATAAAAGCATTCCCAAAAAATTTACCCTGATGGATAAAAGAGAAGGTTCTTCAGAGACATCAAGTGAAATTAAGTTACTGAAAATGTTTTGTTAAGCTTTGGATGAGCCCCTTGGGGAAATTTCTAAGCAGAGCTTCTGATGCCTCCATGTTCTCTACAGGTTAAAAGAAAATTTAGAATTGAAGTTAATGCTCTTTGAACCTAAAATCAATACAAACTCAGAATAACACAGCAGTGAAAAAGTGATTTTAATTCAAAACAGAAAGCAGAATGCATCCCTGGTCATTTTAGATTTAGAAAAATTAATTAACTTTGACACAAGTGCAAGTGAGCTGGCTCACTGCATGTCTTTTGAAGTCCAAGACAATCTTCTCAACAATCTGCTTAGTATAATTGGAGTAAATGGAGAAATACATTTGAAAATGTCAGAATTACAATCGATATAATTGACCAGAAAGGGGTAACAGCTTTGTTACTCCTTTATGCAGCCAATGAAATGCTCTCTTTTAATGAGACTATCCCAGAGAGGTTTAAATTTAAAATTATAAGGAATATGTTCAACAGCCTGCAGAAGGTGAGAAGGTATCCCATTCAGTTCCTGGAGTTCTCAATGCAGACAGAAGTTTTGATGACAGACTTTGAAAAAAATAAGGTTCTTGTGCCAATGAGACATTAACGGATCTCAATTACCTTAGAGTTAATCAGTGTTAAGGATGCTGAAAGTTAATAGTTTTTGCTGGAGTACCATGGCTTATCTACATTTCCTTGATACTTGAAAAAAAAAATTTGGATGTTCTTTGTACTGAAGATTAACCTTGTAAATATTCATGCTTAGATGAGGAATGGAAATACAGGATGAAGACACATGAAGAGCTCTGACAGTCATGTTGAATCTTGAATATAGATTAGAAGAGAACTGTTTCAAAGTGAAAACTAAAGTTAAAAAAAACACAGTTCCATCATATATTTTTTTTATCAGAGTTTGCTTTTATTTTGAATAGCTCACATTAATAATTTCAGTTTTGGGAGTGACCCTTATGCTCCAAGTAAAATTTCCACTGTTAACTATTAATGTGGTCTTTTGTCTCTTCAACTGAAAATGTGCTACTTTTTGACACTGAATGAGCTAAAATCTTGAAAATAAAATTTTCTACTACCACAGAAACAAAAATGTCTGTAATATGAATATCCTTTGGTTCTTTACATATGAGCTGTTTGTCAATGTTTGGTGGTGCTCTAGTTGTTGCTGTTCCTGTTAGAAGGTAATATTAATTACAATAATCCTGATTACTTTACAAAAACACAATGAAGTCCCATCTTTCTTGAACACAAAAATCTCACCAGAGCTGACTTTTCTTGTATGTTCTTGTTAGGTTGGGGTTTTTGGGGGTCTTTAGCTGTAGGTTTTCAGCAGCACAGTATCCAGAAAGATCTTTCATTTCTCATAGGTTTATTCTGCGACTGATCCTCAACTGTTGTAGCTGTCTGTATCTGCTGTCTCTGTCAGAGATGATCACTGGAAAGAGAATTTCTTCATATGTGTGTCACAGCTGGAGGACAGTCCATATGTTCACAACCTCAGCGAGACCTTATCCCGCTGTCAGACTGACAGAGAAAACACTGAGAAGTGAAACTAAGTTCATTTCAATGTCTGTTTTGCCTATGTGGAGAATATGATCAAGCACAAGCATAATTCTCCCCAAAAGCCCAGGTATTAATGAAATTAGGACAGTTTATGAGTAAAGACAATGAAATTGGTACACTGATCAGATACTGAGGCATTTGAGGGTTTCCCTCTGTAATAGATACGGGGACAAATTTTGAAGGCTTTATTCAGTGCTTAGCTGAAACAATGAAAGCTACGAACTGCTTCTCTGGAAAGGAAGCAAAGCAAAACCCACAAAACCTCTGTACAAGGATGTCCCCTCATGCCAGTTTGCACAGCTGGCAACCTACAGGTATTTAGATGTGCACAGAAGCAAAGAGACAGGTGGGTAGAGAACAACTTTGTGGAGACTTTACAGCTTGCATTTAAATTTCTTAGAACTGTAAAAAAATGCCTTTATTTGCTCCTCTTCCTTCCTTATTATACTTCCACAGCTACAGTGCAATCCCTTCCCTTCCCTTCCCTTCCCTTCCCTTCCCTT
>WEKY01027760.1:117888-143837 GCA_013390045.1 Picathartes gymnocephalus
CGTCCTATCCTTTCCCTCCCCCTCCCTTCCCGTCCCTTCCCTTCCCTTCCCACATTTTCAGTTTCGATGTCATCCACCTCTCCTTTGATCCCACAAGATCACTTTATCAGTCTCACTTTTTAATCCTTCTCCCCAAGTCTGCTTCTGTATCAAAGACTTTGTACACATTTAGAAATCTCTTGAAGACTGTAAAGGTCTTCAAGAAAACTATAAAGGTATGGGTACAAGGAATTAAAGTTTAAAATAGGATTTCTGAAGTGGAGGTCTGCTAAATTAGTGGTCTTTGATCAGTTATTAACCTGAGTTCAGGAAGAACATTCATAAAGTTTTGAAATATTGGGTACAAGAAATGAACGTTTGAAATATATTTAGCTGCTGAAACTTTTTAAAGTATAATCCACAGAATAATTTAGAGCATGCCCAATGTCCCTAGTGGCAGTGATGACATTTTAATCTTTGGCAAAATTAAGGAAATTCTCAGGCAAACTTTTGGGATATTTGACTGACTGCCTGACAGCTATTAATCTAGCATTTCACAGTGCCAACTGAAATTGAATGAAATAATGCTGTAAGATTTTTTCCCCAGAAAATTTTATAGAAATAGACATAAAAAATACCAGAAAACTCCAAAGAAGCTCAGCATTTGTATTGCAAAATTTCTTTGCCCACAGCCCAACATTCTGTGGAAAAGGTACCTTAACACCACTTCTCATGTGATGAGCTGAGGTGGAGCCTCCTTTTTCTAAGCCAGGAAAATCACCAAAGTGTGATTTCCTTTTTTAAATCTGTCTCCTCACGTACCTTACCCCACAGCTGAACCTGCTAGAGACTTCTATTCATGATCACTTATACATTTTACCAGACTTTTTCCCACTGGCTGCAGGATATAAATTACTGTCTGCCTTCTGGTTCAGCCTAAGTAAAATATCATGTGTGAACAGCAATGGTTAATGATGACCAGATGTCAGGATCTCAAACTCTGACATCTTTCTTAAGACAGTCTTTGAATACTGACTGACTCTAACATCGTTTCCCTCTGTAATTTTGGGCAAACGGCTTGTGACAAAAACCCCACCATCAAACACAAACAAACAAAACTCCCCTGTGCATTAATGTCATCTGTCCAGTTTAGAGAATCTACAGTTTGAATTTTCAAAACTTCTTAAGAAGCTAGAGGGAAAAGTAAACCTTCTGTACATTTTATAATCATGACATAAATACTTACATTTGGTAACCGACCATCTTAGGTGGAAAAATGAATTGTTGAAGAGCAACACAGGAAGACAGACAGGGAGTATCCAAAGAGCCTTCTGCTCAGATTCAAAAAATGCAGATCACAGATTTCATATCTAGATACATATTTTATATTGATTTATCTGAATCCAGATGCATATTTTATACTGATTCTGTCCCCTTCTTACAGAAAAAAAAAAGAAAAAAAAACCCAGAAGGGAAGTGGGCAGAAGGGAACTCAGCATATATGAGCAAAGGGCAGCTCAGGCTTCTCCAAGATAAAGATTGTTCAGATGGACAGACTTGAGACCCCACAAAACTGTTCACTTCAACAGGCAAACACAGAGTTGTTCACCTGAAGGAATCAGGCAGACTTGAGAGTTAATACTTTCCTATAACCGAAGTGATTGTCTTTGTAAATAGTCCCCAGGAAAAGAGTTCATCCAGCTAGAGAAGAAACTGCCCCCAAGGAAGGGACAATCCCTCAGTTTTTAAGCAAAAGGGTATTTGGGCTGCACAGAGAGAACTGGATAAGATAACCTTACCATTTCAGCGCCGGGTTCAAGACAGACATTTCACAAAAAAAAATGCTGGCCAGCCCAGGGCTCGAGTCAGAGTTTGTCCTGCTGAGAGATGTAATAAAGTGCACTTAGGTGTGACTCTCTACGTTAGAGGTTCGTGGTGGATACTGTGTGCCACTGAAGTCAGTATGGTATTTTCGTGACTTCTATTCCTCTCCTTTTCACCCCTGCATGTTTAAATGAAGACAAGAATCTCTGAATGTATTGCTGAACTTAAAAATTTTTTGCCACGTAACAAAAGATCTATGAAAACTCCTGAGCCTGTGCCTCTGATGTTGATTCCAAGAAGTAAGTGGCATATTATTATGTACTGTCACTCATCATAAGCTGAGAGAATGCTTTTAGCTGAAAATAAATGTCTTTTTAGCATAGTGAAGGACCACCAGTATTTCTTATTTGTTTTGTATTGATTTACACTTACCAAATTCTTCTACATCCTTAACAGAAGCAATTGTATCCCATTAAGATATTTTAGTCTTGGAACCAAAATGTTACCAGTTCAAATCCTGCTGAACATTTATAACAAATGCTACATAACTGCTCTGTGTTCTTTTATTTTCATGTAAAAGTCTAATTTTATCCTTCTCAAAATATGTGTTGATACTATTATTAATAGTTAAATTAAAATTCCTAATAATGAAAGCCAGTGATCATAGCAAAGCTTGCTGTTAATAGCTGCCCAGCCTGCTAGAATTGTGGTCTGTTATGTTCATCATGCAATGGAATAATGTCATCATTAGGAAGCTCTTTCCCATATAATTCATTAATTATTTAAGCACTATGGGATTGTTATTGAAGACTTTTGTAGTGCCATGTGTAACATAAAGATACTACCATTAAAATAATTTAAGTAAAAAATAACTCTCACCCTGAAACCAATTGTTCAAGAGGATTTAGTAAATAAAAGATTATTCAGGAACAAAAAGTCCATTTATAGTTGCTCAGGTTTGGCTAGTTTCTCCAAACATGGGGTCTTGTTTGGACAGACTTACATATTTGTCTTCAGACAGTGAAATCTATAATAAAGAAATTAGGAAGACTCAACAAGACAAAAATGAAAATTCTTGCAAATAAGCCACCCAATTTCCAGTCAAGGAAGATTTAGAAAGTCAAGCTGTTGTCCTCTCAGGTGTCTGAAACATGGTATTTGTTGCAAGGTGTTAAACATCCTCTGCGCTGAAAGCCACAGATTGGAAAGAATCTTCAAAACTGCAAGGAAGAGACCACCATTAGGGAAAATGTAGATGTTTGAAGGATTGATAATTCCACTATAATGTCTGTGGCTTCCTCTGCTGAAAGAAGTCATTCCTATTTGAAGAATATCACAAAGGTATGTACCATTAAGTTAAAGCAGTACAGAGTGTACAAAAATGTGTGATAAAACATCTAAGAATTGAGGCAATCATCAGAATACAATCAACTCTGACAATCTCCAATATTGCACTTTTGTAGTGCTTCTGATCCCACAAATATCTCATGTGCATTGTGAATGACCCAACAGAAAGGGTGTGACTTGAGGTCCACCATGGGCTTGAGGCCAAAATTATAGAAAAGTTCTGCAAGTAGTAGCTGGACAGTTAACGCCTTGACTGGGAGGGTCTGGTCAGTAATAGTCTAATCAACAACCTGATTAACACTGCTGTTAATTAAGAAAGCTAAATTAATTAGATTTGTCATATTTCAGGTTTTTTATTCCAATACCTTCTTCATACAGAAAACATGAACAGATATTGGGAGGAACATAATACAACTGCATTCATGCCAAAGGACATGATAGAGACTAAATGGATTCCTTTGGGTTGGGACTTCAAAGTAGTTCCTGAAAGAAATGTAGTCCAACTGAGCCTAAATATAGAATTGTAGCTCTGACCTTTAGATGTGAACTTCTATGCTTTTATTTTAGACTTAACATCCTTCCAAGGGTAGAGCAGGTTTGGTATGTTTCAGGGGACAAAAATAAGCAAAAAGTTGGTATCTGGCAAAGAAAAAGAGAAGCCAATCAACCCAACACGAAGTTAAAAATGAATGATGATGACTAGCAAACATCTAGGATTATAGCCAAGGCATATGTGTGCATGAGGTGATCAGGGAACTGTAGATAGCCCAGGATAATAGGTTTATGTCTTGCCAGTAAGTTGCTTTCAGATTATATGAAATTCCCATATCATTCTGATGCAAGTATTGTTCCACTTGATTTACAAGGTTCTCCTGGATGAGATAAAGGTGAAAGAACACTCTGTGGAGAAGGAATAAAAAACTGGTAATCATTGTTCACTGTGATTTTTACTATGCTGGTGTTTTCTCTTAAGCAGGAGAAGCTAAAATCAGGGTTATTCACGCATAAGTCATATGCCTGTCATTTCAAATCTATCTTGTTACAGGCCTTATAATAATAATTATAAGGAAAAAAGTATTCCCAGTTTCATGGGAAATTGAATAATTGTAATCACTCAGTTTTTTAAAAGGGCTTTTACTATCATTTACTTAGGAACTGTACATGAAGCCACTATTTTGTAAATGGCTCTGTGCGAGAAAATGCACATGCAGCTGACCAGGGAGGAGATGTACAGATTAATTTATTTGAATTACAGAACTGAGGGGAAAAACTCCTACTTCTCACATCCTCACCGCTGCCTCTTCTCACACTATATTAAAAGATAAGTTGAAATAGGATTACAAGAACTGTTTCCATGAAGGCAAATAAAAGCTACTCTGGGTTTCATCTAGAGTGGAGGTTACATGAGCACAATAAAAAAAAAAAATCAAAACCACAAAACCTAGTGATTTTAAACATGTTAAGTGATTACTTGTTTTAGCAGAGGTTTTAAAGGCACAGATTTGCTCTAGTGCTCCTTTTTCTGTCAGAGTGAAGGAGTTTCAGACTAATCTCTTAATATAGAAACTCTAGAAATTGCTTTATATCAGCTATGTTCCCCTTGTCTATTAAGTGCAAACAAATACCCAGATCTGTTATTCTCCTGTGATTTCAGCTGTGTTCTTTGAAATGACGTGCCAACACTATGAGTGACATATCCATCCTCTGGTAATTTGTCATTGATAGATTATTCTTTAATTAAAGTTTCAAGATGGATTTTCTTGTACTCGGGAAAAGCAGCTTTGCAGTTTTATCTGGAGGCATAGGGTAACAGTGCAGATCTATAAGTAGATGTCATTTAACAGAAAGATAAAAATACATATTTTTATATATTACATTCACAGAAATATTTGTAATACCTTTATCTTTGTTAAATACATAGAGAGTAATTTTAACCCCCAAATTTGTACCCCTTCCTAGACTGAAAACACTGATGCAAATCAATATGTTTCAGTAGAGTGGTGTTGGTGCGTGTCTGTTCAACATACTGCTATCTGATCCCATGACTTGTAACGTTAATAACAAAATCAATCAAGTGCCACAAAAGTGAATTGAAAGACTACTACGGCCAAATTTGAAAACAGAATTAAGAACCACAAAACTGATTAACACTGCATAACCCTGAGACCACTTGAACTCCACAAATGCTGTAATTTTCTATTTAGAGAGAGACTCATCAAAGCATTTTTAGACTATGGCAGGGTCAAGCTCATCATAAAATAAGGTGTAAGTCACACTTGTTTAAAAGATGGATGCAGTAAGGGGTATAAGGCCATGATTTACACCTGCCTAATATGAAAGAATTTGAACTCATTTCTCTCAAAACAAACAAGGAAACAAACAAGTCTCCAAAACTCCCAAAGAGCTAAATAAAAAACTGTAAAACAACAGGAGTGAGACAGGTATTTTTCAAAATAAGGGGTTAGGTGACCTAAGAACCAAGACCAGGTTGACTCTTTTGAGCTCTGCATTTCCCCAGCCATCCCAGCCACACACTTCTTAACAAAGGAACATTTTCCCAGTGAATTCCTTTCTAAGTAGCAGCTAGTTTTCTTTCTGGATTTTTTTCTCCCTTGCCTGTCGCAAGGTGATGAGTTGGGAGTGAAAGAAGTGGCAGGTTTTCTCTTCACAGACAGGTGTGATTTAGGGGTACTGTTTCTATTTTCAGTATACTGTGAATCACACAGATTTGGAGTGCCAGGTTTGCACAAAATGTAATGACTCAAAGCCTTAATAAATATTTACATCTCTAGTGCAAAACTAAATAAACTCTAGGTCCAGAGTACTGTAACCTTTCATTAAAAAAAATGTAAACTAGCCCCCACAGGACATGTCAGCTTCTCATACATCATATGAAATCCAACACAAACATTCAGGAGCAGTAGTATGCTTTGCAGCATTTATTAAACTTGCTCCTTTACCCTCCCTCCTTATGATTCTTCTAATAATGTATTATGTGGCAAAAGATTATTGGGTTTGTGTTGGCTTTTTTTAATGAAAAAGTCACAAAATATGTGCTGTGGAGACACGAGAAAATTACAGAGTTATTAGGAGAGAGTATGGAACCTATAATGCAGCACAACATAATTGGTGTGCAAGTTACCTTCCTTACTGATTTCTGTCAAAATCTTAATTCATATCTTGTTTCTTTCCAGCTTCCTTTGGCATCTTTATACTGCAAGGAAAGTGTTCCATTTGTCAAAGGTTAATAAATAACTAGTGGTTAATAAATAACTATAGCATGCTTGCAGTTATCAATAAGTGATTATTTAACATTTAATAATGAACTATTTATTAAAACATATGTTCTTCTTCTCCTAACATTTTAATTAAAGTCTGATTTATAAATAATCCCCAAGAAATTACCTATTCCCATTTATGAGGTAGTTGTAACTCTCTAAGGTGTTTATGATTTCCAGAATTCTGCAACCATGCTTTCCCTGTTTTGGATATCAAAAATATATTAAACCCATATTCTTTTGTATTTTTTTTGCCTGGTTTCCTTTGTCTGCTCACACTTTTCTTTTTCACTGTCTTTTTCTGAACATTCATTTTGCTTCTCCAGCTAAAGACCTTGCTTTAATTTATACTGGCCACCTTATCCACAAGTCATTCCATTCTGGTGAGACAATATCTTTTTGCTGGAGACAGAAAAAAAACATAAAAAGAGGTGGGGGGAAGGGAGGGGGGTGGTAAAGGAAGAAAATTAAAAATGTGTTTTATATTATTGGACTGTTCCCAGCAGCACAAAATAGCTTATAACTTGGCCTGGTAGCGGTCTGAAAGAGGGTAAGTAAGCTTCAAGCACAGTCTTAACTTTAGAAATAGGCTCGAATACAAATTTATATTCATAAAACATACAAGATCATGCTCAAGATGTTTTAAATCTTTTTCTTTAACCAGGGAGCAGCAATGCTTAAGTTACCCTTTTCTTCATGAAATGTGTAATGGTGCTCTTTTAAGACATGCTGCATTGTAATTACTGCTTTGCTGCTGCAGTGTACTTCAGGGAATTGTAACTCACTGAACAAAGGTATCTTGCTTTTAGTTGCTGAACAGGCAATTAGCTTTCCCCTAAATGGCATTTTCATATCCCAGCAGCCCCATGAAGCAAGAAAAAAAGTCTATACATCATATCTTGAGCTCTCTCCTGTTTCATAGACTCTGAGATTCCTTTCACACACATGCTGCTGATCTGCGTTTGTCAGTGAAAAATCAGAATAACAAAGCAACATTCCACTCCCTCTTGTCACTTGTCATATCTTCCCACCAAAGAAAATTTGCACTGATCAGCTGTAGCAATTTGGGAGTATTCAGCCTAGAGGCTGCCTCTTCTTTCCTATCTTTTACAAGGAAGGTACTGGGTGTGTTGGGGAGAATTTATCCTGAGTCCTAGTGTTTGGTCCCCAAACTTGCATAGTTTTGAGGGAGGCTTCCTCCATAAGCATTGCTCTTACAAGGGTTTCCTGCAAAACCTCAATGGAGTTTTACCCCCAAGAAAAAAGAACCTTATAGATTTGTCACCCCTGAATAAAGCTGAAACTTAGAAAGAAGATTTATTCTGACAAAGTAATGGTTAAATCTAGGGGGAAATATTACAGAACCAAAAATAACGTAAAAAAATTCCCAAACCCTGTCATCAACAACCTTTCCTTTCTGTCTCATAAAATTTCTTGATTGTATGTCTTGGAAGGGAAAAAAAATCCTCCACACCAGACTTCTACCTTTTAAAATGACCTTTAAAATGAAAGTAGGGAGCTGCTGGCATAGCCTTCTTCACCCCATCTGCTTTGCTTCAGGGAGCATCTACATATTCTTTTCCTCTTCTCTGTGGTAAAACTTCCCCTCCTATCCTTCCTTTCTCAGCATCCTTTCCTTCACTTTTTCATGAAATGCAGGTTTTAGATTTATTCTAGATATGTAGAAGTACTAATCCTCCTTCCTTGTTCTTCAGACACATAATGCAGTGGCAGTGAAGAGGATCCTTCATTTTTATGAAGGGTTTACAGTCCCATGGCATTCCTCAGTTTCACATTCTTCATATTTATGGTGACTTTCATACTGAGTTCAGTCTTCTCCAGAACTCTCACTAAAGAAGGAATAGGATCATCCCTTATATAAGTGACCTCAGGATTTTCCTGACTTGCCTACAATATGGACAAGGATTCCTAGGAATTTAGGGTCAACTTTGGCTCATTGACCTTAAGCAGAGCCTAGGCCACAGCTGTGTCCTCCTTTAGATAGGAGGAAAATAAAAAAGCAATGAGGTTTTGGACTGTGGAACATTTCAGAGGTCTTAAATAAGTTTCTTCTTGTTGTGAGAGAGTATTTTTTAGTGAGATTTATCAATCACTGCTACAGCCCCCCCAGGGGTGTGGTGGACTACCCATCACTGGAGGTCTTCAAGGTGTAATTGGACAGGACTTGATGATCTGAACTAGGCTCCCTTCCCTATGAAAGACTGGACAAGAAGGTCTTTCAAGGTCCCCCCCAACCTGGGCTCTTCCATGATTCCGTGATTCCATGAGTAGCAGGACTCCATGAGCTTACACAGGGAGAGGTTTTAAGGATTTTGCTTTCCAGTTTGGAACATCTCCAGCTGTGCGCTAGGAGAGGAAATATATAACAGATATCATATTATCTAAATTGTCCAAACAGAATATTAAAGTGCTCATCTTCACAGAATAGACATCTTGATCATGTTTATATCCAAAAATAATTTGGTTAGTCCCTCAGTTTTTCAGTTCAACAGGTGAGGTAGTCCCTTTTTATTGCCATTTAACTTTTTTTTTCCCACTCTTTTTGATCTTTAATATTCTCTATGGGACATTCTTGTACACGTGCCTGTATTTTAAGTCAAATATAATCCATTAGGGCTCATATTTATTCAATTAATCTCCTACTTGATACACCAGAATACCTGTTATTCTCTCCACAAAGCCAGATGTGTATGAGAGATCATTTCCCATCAGTGACACAGACCCGAGTGAAGCAATTCCTATAATTATCCTACAAATCCATACCAGCATAATTACTCAAGGCAAGTGAAGAAGAATTTTTTGATATCAGCTTCCCAAATTAACAGGGGAAAAAAAGATTTTTTTTTTTTTTAAATAGATTATTCCAGGGAATATTTCAGGGGAAAACTGTGATCCTGTCTAACAAAAATAATCATGCCACACTGACAGAGGTTTACTGTGTGTGTCTATTCCAGTGTGCTGCCACAGATTTCCAGGAGGTTTGGATGACAGCAGGCAATTGCCATGAAGAAAGCAGCAGCTCCTCTTAGGCTCTCTGCAGTGATGTGTCCAGAGACTCAGTGAACAAACCTCTTGCTTTCGGTACAGCTGAAGCAAGCTGTGTCAACAAGACAGAATTTGAATTATTACATGCCGCTGTTACATCTATAGAAGCAGAAGAAGGGAGTAGATGATTATGGCACAGAGCTTGTGGTTAGGGAGGAAGAAATAGTAGCTCTTCAGCATGAGATGTTGATGGAAAACATCTGCTTCCTTTTCCATCCTCATGAAACAGGCACTTGGGAAATGTTCCCGCATGGTATCTCTCTGATCTGGGCCACTCGTCTACTTGGAAGTCTTATGCAATATTTGGATCCACTGAGAAATCATTAAATATCAGAATGGGGTGCAGATAAAGGATCTGCTGCCTGCATTCCTACATCATGTCTGGCATGTGGCATTTGGCCTCTAAGTGCATGAAAAGTGATGCCAGCCCCTGCTGCTGCAGCACAAGGGGCCTTTTATTCTTCCCTGGGGCGGGAGGAGTGGGGCAAATCCAGATTCCCAGAGTGCTTCCATCAGAACCCACCACAGCCCAAGCTGATAACATTCATTTCTAGCTGCAGCACGCTGAGCTCAGAGGGTACCTAGCCCTACATCATGAGAGAGAGGGGGATGTTACACATGTTGCTGGGCAAGGGCTTTATTTTCTACTGATTACAAATATCCCTTCTTTTTTCCCCAGGCTTTCTTTCCAGGACTAAAGCTCGTTCGTGTTCTTCAAGGTAAGCCACACAATGTATCACCATGCAAAAAAATGTAAGGAATGTGATGCAAAGGAGTGATGGTTTTGCTTAGCCACCCTGTTCTCAGTTTGTTACCAGCACATTTAATCCACCGTGCAAAAAAAGAAAAAAAAAAATCCAGGTTGAGACATAATGGCTGAAAGAGAATAAGGATATTAGAGGAGAGAAAATTTTTCTTTTTAAACCCAAATTTACCCAAAAGGGTGGCAGGATTGATTTCATGGTCTCATGAAGTAGTGCCTGCAAAGGAAGAAGTGGGGGTTTTCCATCTAAAGAATTTCAGATTTCAGAAAGCGTGAATAGAGAACAGTTCCCCAGCCAGTGTATTAATCATTCAGAGTCTGAAGGGAGCTGTATTTGTATATATAAACTATATATGAACATACCCATATAGAGAGAGTGTATACTCTTACAGATAGGAACATTACTGAGTCTTACAGATAAGCATGCAAAGAAGATAACAAGCCTTTCTTTTATATTCCTTAATGATATACATACTGGAATTATTTTTTTTTTTGTATTGTGTGAGTTTATATGTAATTAGTAGATAAGTAAGGTGAGGGAGATAAGAGTTTTATTTCAAGGTGCCTTTATTTTATGTGTGTAGAATGTATCACTGTTAAAACGCCTGTATATAATTGAGCATTTTATTCACATTGTTTGTATGTCAGATTGGTTACTATAATTGTGTTCAAATCTCAAAGCAACTTGGTTTAAAACCTATAAAGACTCTAGTAACATAAGGCAGGAAAGCAAGTCTTAGAAGTTTCCCCACACATTGGTGGACTATGATAAAGCATCTCTTCATAGCTAAAGCATCCAACCATTATGCTTCATAAATCCAAATCTGTATTACTCACATTTATTTACAATATTTTGGGAGAAACCTGGCATCGTACCAGAAATACAGTTTAAAAAGCAATAAATGTCAGAGAAAAAAATCCCTTCTGTCATCAAGTGATAAAAGAAGAGTTTTCTAAATATATGGTGATGAATTAAAATATTACTAGTAAGACAGAGCCTATACATAATCTTGGAAGAGAAATTCTGGAGATGAGGAGATACAAGCTAGCTGTTCTGTAAATAACAAAATAAAACACTACAATGAGCCATCTGCTTGCTCTTAATGGAGATAATTGGAAATTCTAACACTGTATTTATTTATTTACTTTGAAAGGACATGATTTCTTTCATTTCTCTTGAAGTATTTAGGAATATTAATTGAAATGTCCAAGGAAAGTATCAGAGGGAGATGGATTTGAAGTAGCGGGTTCTGAGTCTTATTCTGTTCCTTGGTCTGTGACAAATCCATTTAAAAACACTGATTTGGCTTCCCTGATACACAGAATAGGATAACCAAGCCAAGAAATTCTTCCCCTAAATACAGGCTGATCTCTCTTGATTCAGTGGGACTGTTGCTCACTTCTATTGTTCACCAAAGTCTAAATCCACAACAGCATTTTGGGGCAAAACCCCAAGAAAATTACAAAGCTCAAAGCTGGGATTCCAAAAATTCCTAAACCCTATTCCTGAAGCATTGCTAGTGGAAAAGCAACTGAGAGCAACACTGCACCGACTGCTTGCGTCCCACCAGAACAAGGTTTGTCGATGTGTGGCAGGGAATGCTTTTGCCCCACAGCATAGCATTTATCCCTGATTTTGGATCAAGTGTTCTCCACTCACCTATTTGAATACTTTTCTACTATTTAAGTACGTTTTTCCTCTGTGACACAAAGGTGTCAGCACGTCATTACCCAAGTTATAGTGACCCATCATTTTAGATTACATAAACTCCCGGCCCTGTACCTTGTCTTTGAAAGCTGAGGGGCAAAATCAGAAAAATGTGGATAAATACACTCAGCAGCCAGTGACAGGACCTTGTCCTGAACATGTTGGCAACCTCAAGCAACACGGCTGTCAGATTTTACAAGCCCTGTTTTGATATGGCCTAGCTCAGGAGATTGCATGTGCGGCAGTTCCCCTGCTGAAATTGTTTCAGGGTGCATGAAATAATTGAGTCCTCACAAGACAGAATAAGAGATCATTAGAAAAATGTATAGGAATGGTAAAGAAGTAGTCAAGACTGGTGTTCCAATGTGTACTAAAACAGAGTAGCAAACATTTGAAGGAATGCTTTATGGCCCAATAGCTTAGACACACATTTGATGATGCTAAAACCTGTGTTCCTGTATTTCCTGCATTCAGAACAAATGCTTCTATTGCTAGATAGACAGGGAAAGCCATCTCTTCATCTGTGTTTTATCAGAAAGGGTTGGATTGAAACACTCAGTACTTAGGCCACTGGTGAACATTTCAGTTTCTAAGCTTCAGCCCTGTGCCATATAGAAGTTAAATGAAGGAATTATGCAGGACAAAAGAATTAGTTAGTTTGTTAGCCTAAGATGGCAGGAAGATGAACTCTTACAGAGCCATGCCTGATATTATTGCTTCCAGTGAATAAAAGGACTTACTGCCCTAAGTACCTACAAAGTCATGAATATTTTCCTATTCTTTTCTTATGTAAACACTTTCTCCTGCCATCACAGAGATATTACTGGTGGACAAAGGGAACAAAATCTGTGCAGTAATGAATGTCAAGCTGGCTTTCATAAGCTATCACACTCCATTAAGATGAAGGATAGGCTGAAAAAATATACACCCCCACAAGGTAATATAAGTGCCCATAGCCAACAGGATTAAAAATTTGCCAGCTTTTACTCTAACATTTCTGATATCATAGAGAAGGCTGCTTGACAGGCATTGCCAAAGCCCTGTCTCATGGCAAGGGCAATAGGACAAGGAACCGGGACTTTTTTCAGACATGTAAAAGGCATTTCATTTCCCTGGAGGTGTTGCAGAAAGCTGTTAAAGAGCACTGGGTACTTTAGCACAATGGAGCCCTGAAGGATAATACAAAAAGCAGACAAGGGTTTGGAAAAATATTTTAGATTGCATAATTTCATCAAGGTAACCATCAGAGAGCTACTTGAAAAGTTAAAATGGAAAATTATGGCTTTTACCTGATGAAGTGATTCAACACCTCTAGTGTTGATAGGAACAGGGTTGGGTGGACAGAGGAAGATATAAAAGTCAAACCTAAATTATATATGTAAATCTTTAAAATAAAATATTATGTAAAAATTTGGGTGGAAAAGCATTACTGTTAGAGAATTTTTTCCAGCACCTAAATGCCAAAAAAATGTAGCCCTTTTTTTAACAAGGAAGTAACATTCAAGTAATAGAAAAAAAAAATTTGGATTTATGACTGTTGATGTTTATTCTTCTTTTCTTCTAACAGATCATTAGCTTATAACACAACACATTTCTGAGTCTGCCTTGGTCTACAAAGATACAAAGACCATGGGAATATTTGAAAAGACCTCCTTCAAACTCTGATGGGCTGTTGTCTTTACTTGCCTAATTTCCTTAAATCCTCCACACTACTGTGGCATTATTACCCCTTTTTTCCCAGCAGTGTGAGTTGAATCACAAGTGAATGTGAGGGATGGGGTTTGTGACATCAAGTTCAGTGAGTTCTACACCTTTGAATGAAAGCATCACAGAGTTGGGTATCAGAGCACTCTAAATATTAAATTAGCACCACTGAAAGACAGCTATGCATTGCTAGGGATGTCTTTAAAGACAAAAACACTTTTCTGATTGTTCCTTTTTCCTCTGTATAGCAAAACCTCCATTAGGAAGAATTTTTTCATTTTATTGAGCTTCACTGTGCAATGTTCAAATATAAAAAGTTTGTATAGGTTTATCAAAATTCTTCAGGTTATACTCCAAATAAAACAAACAAACAAAACAGCCAAAAAAAAAAAAAAAAACACAACAGAAACCACCTCCCCCACACCTCTCTTTAAAGTGCATAAATATAAATACATATAGATGCTTGTGTACACTGAAGGCCTTCCAGTCATAGAAGTGTAGCTGAGATCATTTCTTTAACTCTGTTTACTTGGCATCAGTTATGTATACTTTCAATGTTGTCTTCAGAGAGGAAGATTTGGTTTTATTTGCTTCTTTAAATTGAAAAATCCATTTCTATTTTCCTTCTGGGAAAAATGGCTGGAGAGCATTAATCTTTGAGAAGAGATAAATTATAGGAGAAGTAATAAAAACAAACAAAATAGTAAATTGTGTGGAGCATACATCAAGACTTCTTTTCACTTTTTCTCCTTACATAGAGAAGGCACAGCTAGTGAAATTGGAATTGAAAGAGTGAAATTATTGGTATGGTTAGAAAAGATGACTAAGCCTTGTTCCTATACAACTTTTATTGCAGGTTTTCTTGCTCCATTCTCTGAAGCAATTGCTTCTGGATGCTTTTCCATACAGGACATTAGGCTCCAGAAACCTGTTGGTTTTTACCAACTTTTGTTTTCTGTTGGTCTGTTCTAAGCAAGTTGATGTAGGTTTTGCTTCTATGAGGTTATGGGCACAAAAGTTTCTCCTAAATTTATCTAAATTTTCCTCTACTCCCCCTGAGCAGACCTACATTCTTTTAGGCAGTTCCTGTGGCACAGTTAATGTCATACATTAAGATCATTTTAAGTGTTTGGATAAAGTCACACTTACCTATTATGAGAAACTCATTGCATTTTGTCAGATCATTGGCAGAAATTGAAAAAATACTAAACTACTATGAGAAAGTTTTTGCTTTATATGGTCTGAAGTTCGATAGCAAATTTAAAAAAAGACAGACTAGGGCTGTGCTGGAGCTGTAATTTAATGTATTGCTAACATCTGCTTCCTTTGCATGACTAGGCACAGTCACACTTTTATTTGTTCTCTATTACCAAAATTTTCAGTTCTTTGTTGAACTATGTGTTACTGTCACATTTAATATAGAAATCCTGCATGAAGGATCTTTCACACATGTAAGTTTAATCATCCCCGCCTCAATTCCTTCCTCTGAAGGGTTATGAACCCACTTTTCTCACCTTGCAGGTGAAAGTTTGAATCTGTATATGACAGGCTTATGTGAGAGCAGATGCTCTCATGCCCTCTTATTGTGATTATTCCATTTTAATATTAAATATAATATTAATATTCCATATTCAGTAGAGCAGAAGGAGGCGAACAAGCACCTGAACAAAATATGACCCAATATGTTTGCTCTTAGGGTACTTGCCTAGACAAAAAGAGACACACTCTTACTGTTCCTGCTACAATCCATACTTCAAATGCTTAAAATTGTGCTGGCATTTCAAGAGGAACCTAGACTTCTTAGCAAACATTTTCATAAAAGGGCACAAGAAGTGTGCTTACAGCCCTTCCTCTTTGGTCCACACCACAGCACATTTTCAGCAGGAAGGATGAAGACTGAAGAGTACCATAAAGACCAGAGTTTAAAGTCTAATGTGGAGTAATTAAATAAAATGTCCAGGAAGAAAAGAAAGATTCAAACATCTAAACCCCTTACTAGTGGAAGCATATATTAATGGTTAATCCACAGAGGAAATGAGAGTCAGAATAGGAGGATATTTATTTTTTCTTGCTTTGCACAAACAAAGAAGTATCTTCTAAGGATGAGCCTCAAGGAGTGAGAGAAGTGAGGACAACTCAGTGTTTCAATTTCAGTGGGCTTTAAACTAGGTTAAGCAGATAGTTACGTGTCTCAGGAGCCCTTAAGTAGAACCCCACTACAGTTAGTGACCTCCTGACGCTGAGGATGCACCTGAGTGGGGGTCACTTGACTGTCTAAAGTTGACATTAGGTAATGATAGGTCTAAGCACTTAAGATGAGCAAGGGCCTGCTGGCAAAGGCACACAGAGCAGTGTTTATGTCACTGTGCCTCAAGCTGGGCCAGCACGATGCTCTGGGCTCTCACCTGCAGCCACTGCTCACAGGGTGCCTTAGTGCCAGCTGTTTTCCAGCAGCAAGGATATGCAATTCCCAGCTTGGTGTCAGCTCCAGATCCATCTCAGCAGACTTCAGAATGCCTGAGAGGTTTCATGGATCTGGTCCAAGTCACGAGAACATAGAGATTGGTCATGATACTTCGGTCTGAAATTGCAGGTGAGGAAAAAAAGCAATTTTGTCACCCCAAAAGCTTAAAAGTTGTGAAAAATCTCAATGGGAACTGTAATTATGAGTTCAAATCACAAAAATTATTGCATAATAATAAAAAAAAAGGACACAAACGCTGTGTTCTCCCCTAGTTGCTCCGTTTGTCAGCTTTGACTAATCTCTCCAGCATCAAAAATGTGGGCTGTATCCTGCAGATGAGTCAGTTGATTTGGAGGTCAACATTAAGTCAACCATCAGCCTTTCAAAGGCTTCTTCACTAACCTTTTTAGACTGTCTACAGCCTTAACTTGTGTACAAAACAAATGATCAGCATAGCAACAAATCCTTAAAGTAAATGGAGGAGTAGCACTGTACATTTAATATATGTCTAGACAATAGCCATAGTGTTAGTTTCTGAATTACAGCATAACAAACAGGGGCATATACAGGTTAATTAGTAATAAAGTTGAACTATTAAAGTGAATCTCAGTTAATTCATTGGTTTTCAAAGTATTTTAGGCTAGATGGATTCTAGCCAAGGTTCCAAGCTTATGAAACAGTGATTCATGGCTAATAAGGGCAAATGCCCTAGAGATACAAATATTTGTTACCCCAACACGCTGACCTTTTCCCAAAGAGGCAGAAATTTAATTATCTCCTTTGAAAAGCACAATTATAGAAAAAGTCAAAACCTGATTTATATTCAGTTTCTGCATTTTTCACAGATAAATAAGTAGGGAGAAAAAGAAACTGAAGGAACCTTTGAAAATAGCCAGAACCGAAATTAATACATGTGTGTGAGTGTATTTTGGGGGACTGAAGAAGATTTCTTCTGCTGCTAGTTTTGTCAGCTCTTTCAATTTTGGTACACTATAGGTCATAAACCATATGACACAAACCTTTATTTACAACAAAGTCAAAACTCAGAAAACTGCATTGTGTCTCTCTGTCTCAGCTCTGAGTGGGTTTATTTGCTTCACTGGCAAAGTAAGTAACTGGTCAGAGGGGTCAGTGACAGATGCCCAGTGGCAGAGACCAGAATGTAGCTGCCAGGCCCAGATTCACCACCACAAGATTCCAGCACATTCCCAAACTGGCACACCTTGCAGGGGCTGCTGCTTCAAATCTGAATGCAAATGCCAAATAAAAAGGTGCTGTGGTCAAAAAATTAAATTCCATGAAGGCTTACTCTGAGATGTATTTTTATCTGTTTTACTGTATGGGGAATTATCTGCATTAATTTTTTTTCTTGTACCAAGACTCCTCCAACAGCTAAAATCATGACACTATGAAAATGTGTGGATTAAATCAGCAATTGTCCATGGTTAAGCCATCTACATTAAAACATAACAAAAAAGCCTTCTTAATTATAAATGGCAAACAAGCTGAATGAAGATTAGCTGGCACACTTTCATCAATACGATTCTTTTACAGTGATCTGAGCTCTGATCTACTGTACTCACATGGGATCTCTGGGGAATCTATCTCCTGTAAGATCATATCTTAATTTGCTCGGGAAATATTTTTAGCAATTTGATGTCTTCCTACCCCTTTTCCCACCAATGAAATAAATCATATTGTGGTCATTAAGTAAACCCATTCATCCAGTTCCACTTGCTATAATTCTGCCTGCTACTGTGTAGCCTGGGGCTATTGATCAAGCACAGCATTCCCATCCAAGAGTGTGTATGTGAGCATGTGTTTAATTAGAAACTTAATTTATTGCAATGACAGCATGGAAACTTTTAAACATAGGAATTTTTAGCCCTATTTTAAGCTCGTAAAAACATACATGCCTTGTTTGTTTGCAGGCATTTTATTTCATTTATATTAAAAAAAATATTTCCATGATTAAAATTAACTGTGAAAACGATACATTCATCAATTTTTCTTACATTGCCTTTAAGAGTTTATAAGCCTCCCAAAGGTAGAAACAAAAGTTATTTGAACGAGTCTTTGCTATATTACAGAAACCATAGACCCATCATGGGACCGGTAGGCACCTCCAAACCCCTGCTTGGAGCAAGATCACCCACAGAGGTTGCTGGGGACCATGTCTAGTTGGCTTCTTAATATCTCCAAGGATGGAGATCCCATAGCCTCTGGGGGCAGCCTGTGACACAGCCCAACCACCACCGTCACAAAATAAAGTGTTTTCTTACGGCTACATGGGATTTGCAGTATTTCAGTTGGTGCTGTTGCCTCTTGACATGTTAGTAGGAGACACCAAGAAGAGTCTGATTCTGGCTTCTTTACTTCCTTAACCAGATATTTATATACATTATAAATATATATATATATATATGCACATTATATATATAGATAGATAGATAGATATAATCAATATACATTGATAAAAGCCCAGGTGAAGTCAAGATAAACAACACCCACTGCTCGCCCTTGTTCACTGAGTCCATCACTTCTTCATGAAAGGTTCTCAGGATGGTCAGGCATGCTTCCCCTTCATGAATCCATGCTGGCTGCTCCAAACCACCTTGTTTGGAAGTGATTTCTGAAAGACCGAAGTGAGGCTGAGTGGCTTGTTGTTCTCTACATGTTCCTTCTTGAAGACAGAGGTGACATTTGCTTCCTTCCAGTTCACAAACGTCTTGTTCATCAGCACAGCCTTTCACAAATAATACAGGGAGAACTGGCAGTGACATGGGACAGCTCCCTCAGCACCTCCTGGCTGTACCCCCTCAGCTTCCAGGGACTTGTGTACATCCAGGTTGTTCCTTTTCCAGGTCCTCCTCCTGCAAGAGTAAGTCTGCCTTGCTCCAGGCTTTTTCTCAGGTCTCAGGGGCCTGGGATTCCAGTGACCAAAACTGATCAGTGAAGATCAAGGTGAAGAAGACACAAAGAACCTCATATCTTCCATGTGTCCATGTTCCTGCACCAGTTTTTCAACAGATCCATATTTTCCATGGTCTTTCTTTTCATGTTGAATTATCTATAGACACCCTTTCTGTGGCCATTCAGATCCCTCATCAGGTCCAGCTCCTGGTGAGCTTTGGCTGTCTCAGCCCTGTCTCTGCACACCTGGACAGTGTCTCTATATTCACCCCAGGTCACCTGGCCCTGCTCCCATGCCTCACACATCTTTTAAGTCAAGATTTTGTTCTCTGTCCAGGATTCCTGCCACCTTTGCAAGGCATGCAAGGCTCCAAAGCAGCAGTGTGCCTAGCTGACAGCACGATTTCCGAGCAGCCACGCGTTGCCATTTTCTGCCTGAAGCACTGAAGGCTGTCACAACCATTTATCTGGGGCACCGCAAGCCATGTAACTATTATTTTTTCCCCACAGGAATCCACCTCCTGGTGACTGTGAAGCCACAGCGTGCTGTGGGGACCTCTCCTGTGAGGACACAGAGGCTCGCAGCTCTCTGATGGAGGTCGCCATCCCTGCCCCGTGGCCACGGCCCGGCTGGCTGCAGGCTGTGCTGCAGGGAGGGCTCCAGCCTGGCAGGGGACGGAGCCAGGGCAGCCTCGGGTCTCTGCCTGCTGATCACCTGCAGCACAGACATGAGCTGAGTGACAGAGTGAGCAAAAGCCTCAGTGAAGCAGACAAATGTGATAAAAGGTGCTGTGAGGGCGGCTTGAATGATTCCGTGAAGAGCACCGGCTTGTCAGCAGGGCACAAAGGCCTTGGAAAATTCGTATCTGAGGGATGCAGAATTTTCCTCGTTTCTTGGTCATAACACAGTAATCCCAAAGTCTATTGTACAGCTGAAACTTAGATTACAATAGGCAAACTGAGCTTTCATAATTTTCATCTGGAATATCAGAATTAAACTCTCATAAAACACCTCCCTCACCCCCTTTCAAATAGAACTTTCTTTGGCTCTCCCTCATTCTTTCCAATTGTAAAGACCTTACCCATTGCCTCTATTTCCTACTAATTTCCTTCTAAAAATACAATTTTTTCCTTATTTTTTTGTATTAAATATGACCATGCTTACTGCCAGAACAGAAACAACTCGCTCCTCTCTTACAAGGCTGCAGCTGAAGTGCTTCTCCTAAGATTAAAGGAAAATCCCTCATAGAAATGATTTGATTTGAGCATTAGCAAGACTCCTGCCAAGTTATTAGCACAGTTATCCAATATAGTACACACTCTTCTAATTTACTATTTTATTTATTTATTTATTTATTTCCAACATAGACTGTGTTTCATCAGCTAATACTTCATTTCCAGCAACCATAAGGTGCTGTCCAAGAAGGTGGCTAAGAAAAAGCAGAGATAACCTCAAGATTCTTTATATTCCCAAGTAACACACTCCTGGTCACAGAAACTGGGGAATGGGGAGGAAGAGCTTGTGTTCCAATCAGGAATATCCTTCAACCCTATTTTGGAAATAAATACAAATTGTACCAATTCCTTCCTCAACCCACGTTTTGTCTCTGGACATTGCATCTTATTATGCCGCATGCTGTCCCAAAAAAGAAAAAAAAAAAAAAATCAAAAAGGAGACAGAGAAACTTGCTGTTGTGTTTCATTTTGTCCAGCATTAGTAAAGTAACTTAGATGTGGCAAAGAAATTAGAAGTACCTGTTTTCTCTGCTATAGTTTGACAGCTTTATTTTTCATCTTCAAACCTGGAAAATCCATTTTTTATAGATGTTTAACATCTTTCTTTTTAATCATA
This sequence comes from Picathartes gymnocephalus, assembly GCA_013390045.1. Classification (NCBI taxonomy): domain Eukaryota; kingdom Metazoa; phylum Chordata; class Aves; order Passeriformes; family Picathartidae; genus Picathartes; species Picathartes gymnocephalus. Next base: position 138,787 of record WEKY01027760.1, read on the forward strand.
GGAGAGAGACAAAAAGACTCATGCAAAACTTTGACAAGCACTAAAGAGATTATGTTGAATGTCCTTCCAGTAGTTCACTGTTTATAATTTCCCTAAATGCATTCCAACGGCTGAGTGGGGTTGGGTTTTTTTAAGAACATTTTGGACAACACGTAGACATCTAATGTTTCCTCTCCTGTGTTTGTTCCCAGCAATAATTGGATCAACTTCTCCTCCCCTTTTGTGGGAGGAAGTTACCTTTACCACACAAAACACTGTTTTCATCTTCAGATGTCTAAGAAGCTCAGTTCAAAGGGTTGCCCAGAGCAGCACATCCCTGCCTGGGACAGACACAGCCGTGCTGGGATGCTTTAAAGAACCAACCCTTCCCTATGGTGGTTTGGGGTGTTATAAGGAATACAGAAACTCCAAAGCAGTGTTGTAACCAAGGATTCTAGGTTTTGGAAAAGGTTAAATTTCTCTTGCATTCTTTTATTTTATTACTTATTTTACTTCTTTTTCTTGCCTCATCCTCCACTGACTGGAGGCAGCTCCATCACAGGGATATTTCACTCCCCAGTCGTCCCTCCAGAGAAGGCAACAGAAACTAATTTTTCTATCTCATTCTTCAGATGCTCTTTTCTACATTTCCTCTGTTTCTTCTAACAATATTGTATCTGTACCAAAGTTTTTGACTCTGTGAGGTGTTTTACTTCTCTGTTGTTACTTGCAATTAGCTTAACAACTTATCACTCATCCACAGAGGCTTTAAATAATTTAATATTAAATTATAAATCAGGTTTTGCTTTGCAGTATTTCCTCCCAATCCTTTTGCAAATTATTCCTTTTTTTTGTCCTCGAGAGTTCTTTGCTCATAAACACTGCCAATCTATTTTATGTAATACATTTCTGATTGTATTAAATTGGAACATTTACATGTTAATACACCTGTATTTGTATCCAAAATCCATCCCTAATGATCATGGTACTTACCATATCCATTTTACTTAATAAAATTCAGTCTGAAGTTTTTCCTTGCTGAGTTGCCTGTAACACATACTGATATAAAAATGAGTTCTACATGAAACTCTAGTCCTCCTTATTAACGATTGAATAAATTATACAAATTAAAATTCCCTAGATATCTCTGCAGTCACTAATCTAATGCTCTCAGCCATTTCTGAGTGTGCTTCTCTATCCTGAACCACAGGTGGTAAACACTTTTTCCTTCCCCCTCAATACTTCAGTTTAAACTGAGCCCAAATTTCCACACATTCCCCTTCATTTTTAATAATCCTCATCACAAGCCGAAAGGAGATATTAACTCACAATGCCACCTTTCCCAATTTTCCTTATGAAATATTCTGATGCACAGGGTGTCCTCTGAATTCCTAATCTAGTCATGGCAGCACACACTACACAAATAAGAATTGACCTGGCATTACCCTAAGTTTTGTGAATTGTATTCATAAAATAAAAAGAAATATTTACAATCATTGTCAATAGAAAGACAATTGAGACCCTGTGTAGACTTTATGTGCCCATATGTTTCTTCTATGAACTGATTTAAGGCTAATATTTTAAAGTTGTTTTTTTAATAAAAAACATGACAATGGGCCTTGTCTTCCTCCAGAACCAACAGGGCAAAGATCTTGGGCTTCAGAAGAGGAGCTTCTTCTAAAACTCTATTTAAAACCTCCACTCTCTGTAGCAGATTGATTTCTATATACATCATAAAGGGAATGTAAAATTGAATAAAAACACTGGTAAACTGCTGCCGTGTTGGAGACTGATTCCCTTTATATTTGCACACTGTCATGAAAATTGCTTTTACTGCTTCTCCTCTCTCTTTCTTGCCCCTCTGCTTTTTCCCAAATCCTTCTGAGGGTGGACCGGGTGAATGTGGAGCAACATGTTGCTGATTACTTGTTCATACACAGTGACGGACAGACAGATGAGTTATCTGAAATTTTCCTGGGTTAGATGTGCTTATTTGAGTATCTCTCCCCCAACAGTTGTCAGTTGTCGTGAACTTCTACAATTGAAATAATCTTGGAAAAGCTCTGTCTTTCCGTTTGGTTAAAACTGACCCATGAGTTCAGATGTTAATGGAAAACAGAAGGAGAGCAGAGACACAGAACAGCATGCAAAAACAATCTTCCTTTTTAGCAGGGCAGGCTAAAACGTAGGAAAGTTAATTATCTCTGTCTTATCTACACTTCATTTGGTGCCTTAGAGGGTACACCACACCCAGGAAGCCAGCTTTTCACATTCCTTCTCTAAATTTAGTAGAGTAAAAGAAAATCATGGGTGTGTTCTGATTACTTGGCTGTCAGTGAGAAGTACTTCCTTACTGCCTCCCTCATGTGCCATAGGCCAGAAATATCTATTCCTTAGTGCTACAGACTTAACTATATGACCAGTCCTCATGCACCAGACCAATACTAGTGGACCTTAAAAGGTAGATAATGAAAAATAAGTACCAAAATCAGACATTTCTTCTCCTCATTCATGAAGACTGAATTTCCTTTCCCTGTTAAATATCAGAACAATATTCTGGACAGTGGATTTTAAAAAGAAGTTTTCTGCCTGTCTGAGGATGCCTTGAAACTTCAGGAGGCACAAATGAGGAATTAATATCTGGAGAGCATCACTTCTCAGACCTATGCCTACCCATCAGTAAGAAAGGCACTTGACAGCCTGGAAAAACCAGAAGTTTGCCTCAGTCTAATATGGGACTGAGTGGCATGAGGGTGTGATTCTTCTCTCAGCCCACCCTTCCTCTCTTATTCTACTGAAGGGGGAAATGCACAGAGTAAAGGTACCTTGCATTTCTTTCCAGAACAAATTAAAACCTTTTCTTTCTTTTTCCTGTGTCAGAGTAGGTGCTTGACAGAAAGCTTCTCAACTATTTCTTCCTTTACCTCATGCTATTTCACCACTTCTTTCAAGGCTTTATTTGGGACATTAGTAAGTCTTCTGTGTTATTTTAAGCATGGTAGAGTCTAGAAATATGATCAGAATAAAGGACTGGGACAAGAATACAAACACTTTCTGTACCCTGTGTTCATTATCAGTCCCTGGCTGCCATTCATTTTTCCTGTGTCCTTACCTCTTCAGCATCTTTTCAGATTTGCTTTCTTCTGGCTCTTTTTTTCTGCTGATTTAAAATACACCAGTGTTTTAAAATGATAAATCAAATTATTTTTATTCTCTTTTCCCCTCTAAAATTCATTTGACTGATGTACACTCATACCTTAATTATAATTTCTGAACTTTGTTTGCTTTATTCCCATCTGTTTTAAAGCCAGAAGGATCTTATTTTGAAGTGCTTTCTGCAGATACAGGATTTAAAAACTCTTTTCTCTCTAAAATACGTGCTGACATTTTTTCACAATCATAGGCTTTCAGCTAATTTGAACTTTCAGAGAAACAAAACTCTTGCAAAACTCGTGGTAAATTAGACTGAGCAGCACAACGGTTCCTGGTGTCCATCTTCAATGTGCTAAAAGGGAGACAAGAAAAGAAAGAAAATAACCACACCAGAAAAGCTCTGCTTGATGAAATGGGCCAAATAAGTCCCATTTTCTTGGACTGGTGATTTAGAAGCATCCCTCCTGTGTACAACTGTTTAACGTGCACATGGTCCTTGGCTGACAGCACATTTTCCTTCTCAAGGACGATTGATTTGGATTAATATATTCATTGTATATTTTGTTTCTGTGCTCAGACCAAATGCAATACACCCACATATTTATGTGCTATCGTTTTTTCATTATGTGAAAAACATATTGTTTGAACTTACAGGAATGACCAGTGGTAGTAAATCATAGTATGAAATACATTTGATATGTCGCTTCTGTCAGTAAGCCATGGGGGAAAGGGAAGAAAATTTGCCTCATGCATATGTTTTAGGGACATTTTGTTCTTGTTTCTCGTTGTCTCACTTTTCCTGACTCCCGTCAGAATCTCGGCAAACAAGGACTGACTTGTTTAGCACCCTCCAAATGTGCTGAAATGAGTTTAGTCACAGCCCACACAGAACGTTATTTCTGTTTACTGAAGTCCAAATCTGCTCTACAACTGAGGATTGTGGATCAAAGATCAGCCAGCAAGCAACAGATATTTCATTTCCAAGTCTTGCATGCAGAAGAAGACAAAAAAATTGTCATTTTATCAGGCTTTGCACAAAATAAGCGTAAGCATCATTTGGGTGGGTTTTATATAAAATGCATATAAGGATCATAAAATGGGCTCAATTAAACAGCAGAATATACTAATCATAGAAATGTGACGAGATTTTAACGGTAAGGTGATTGTCCACCTCTCATAAGGCTTATTTTGTAGAATATTGTTTCAATTCAAGTCCACATTAACTGTTTTCTTTTAGATTATACTATTAAAAATCCTATTTCCCTTAAATAGGTTATCTAAAATTCTTTTAAGATGTGTTTATGGCAGATCTGAAGATATAATAAAGCTCATTTAGCTCCCGTAAATATTCTTAAAGGGATGTTTTCTGCAGGTCGTTCTTCTTCCACACCAGGCCACGCAGTGATATACGATACCATTAGTAGGCCATCTTCAGCCCAGTTTCTCCACCAGTTGTATATATTTTTAATTATTCTTTCTTTGTCAGAGTGGCATTTTACTAGTTGCTGTACTGAAAGTGGCAGGCAGTTGATAAAGGGCTCCAAGGACCTGTCCTTCCACTCATCAATTTCTTGCAGGTGTACAGTTTTGCTTTTAAACACTATAATTCTATGTCAGAGATGTATACAAGCTTAGGGGGTCTATTCAATAAGCAGTAAATTCTGTGGGTGGTTCTTTATATTCCTGTAAGTTGAGGTGCCTTTGCTGTTTTCAGCTCAACACAGTTATTTGCACATTCATCTAGAAGCTCATAGTCATAACTTAAAGAAAGGAAAGGAGAAGAGAGGAAAGAGGAAAGAGGAAAGAGGAAAGAGGAAAGAGGAAAGAGGAAAGAGGAAAGAGGAAAGGAAAGGAAAGGAAAGGAAAGGAAAGGAAAGGAAAGGAAAGGAAAGGAAAGGAAAGGAAAGGAAAGGAAAGGA